>JAOBRD020437727.1:0-10406 GCA_027575215.2 Hydrozoanthus sils | reverse complement strand
ATGCTCCAGGGAAAGGTAGAGATGACAGTTGAGCTGCTGACCAAGGACGAGGCCGAAGCTAAACCTACCGCAAAGGCGCGCGATGAACCAAACCAGAACCCAACCCTCGATCCACCCAAGTGAGTATCGCCCGGGTTTTCTAGCTTAATCCTTAACATAACAAAATTTCTCGATCCTGATTGGCTAAGATGAGTGTTGTTGTATTTTTTGTAAACACAGAGCAAAAGCAGTTGATTCAACGCAGGAAAAATAAACTTCACTTGCAATAATGGTTCGGTTCTGCTGTAATGGCGAGTTTTCCTTTGTTCTAATCTTCAATTTTTTTCAGTCGTCCGGCAACTTCTTTCATGTGGTTCACATCTCCATTGAAGACGCTTCGAATGATCATCTGGAAACGTTACAAATGGGTCATCATTGGAGTGCTGGTCACTCTCATCATCGCTGCACTGCTGATACTGTTTGTTTATTCGATGCCGGTACGTTTTAGTTATCATCATCTCTTGATCATCACCAATAACTAATAATGGTAATTGTCATCAACGTCGTTCTCAGAGACTCTCCCTTCTGAGTTGGGGCAGACCGGGAGTTCCTGGTTCTAGTTTTTTTGTGGGTTTTGTTAGATAAGAAATCGCGCTATAAAAGGGCGGTCATCACCTTTTGTTGTCACTCAACCCCCGAAAGGACATGGCACGAAACAACTGAACCGTTCATGTGTAAAATTGTTTCATGTAACATACAGTATATGAACAGAATATTTAACAATTATCCCCCAAAGTGGAGGTGACTAGTGGTGGATATTAGTAAAGATATATCGCTAGGCAACGACACTGAGGGGGATAATTGTTTTAGTATTAAACTAGCAGGTGAATAGCACTTTTGAAAATAATTAATTTCAGAAAAATTAAGAAACTTCACAAACTAAGATGAGAGACTATTTGTTATGTCTGCCATCTTGTTTTCTTGTCGACACTTGGGACATAAAATTTCTCAAGGCACTTTTTCAGTTCAGTCGGAGTCATTTCCTTCGATAGCTGTTACTAACTCATTTTATTGCTCAAACTATGCTGCAAAATGTATTATTTTGTTGAAATTTTTATTTTTCTTTCCTGTTTACATCACCATGCATGAATAAAAAAGTTTGTAAACAAACTTAAAATGTCGATAGTTTTTCTCAGCCGCCAGCTGGTAACAATGCAAAAATCTGTGCTGTTGATATTAAACGAGGAAAACTTAACCATTAAACACTGAAACACCAAATTTTGTTGCTTTCTTTGTGTTTAAAGGGGGGTTTTCCTCGTTTCTTTTAAGAATTTCCTCTTCGAAACTGAAGCAAAAACGGGGATTCATTTTTTCACGGTTGAGTGACCAAGGCGAATGGCGCAGGATATTCAGTGTTCGATGAATCAATCAGAGCGCAAAAAGTGTTATCCACCTGCTAATTTAACACTAAAACTAATTACTTCAGAGTCAGAAATTCATTGTAGATTTCTCTTTCAAACAGAAGGAAGTTATTACGAAACATAATATACAGTAGTGGTAAAGAGAAACGCAAAGTTTCCACGAAGTACGCGTTTTGTTAATGAGGGAAAATTTGTAGGAGGTGTGAAAATTTCGCCGAAAAAGCTACATAAATTTCTCTGAAAACTTGACAAAGTTTCTTACAGAAACAAAGTGCGAAACAAAACAAACTTTGTATGCGTTTCTTTTTACACTACTGTAACCAATACTCTTCTTATGGCAGAGAGAAAAGTTGAGCTACCTTTTGGATCAAAATTTGAAATTTGAAAGGTGTCAGATGTTGGAGGAGCTAATACTTTTGTAGTGCGGTTTCTTTTTGATATAACATGAACTTAACGGGCTTTAATTGTGCATAACAGTATTTATCACAGCAGTTTTTATGCAGTCGACCATGAGGTTATTACGTAAGCACGTGTGGTTAAGTGACATATATTGGTAGTAAAACGAGGAATGACCATTTTTGTTAATCATTAACATCATTTCCATCATAACCATTAATCACATAATTTCTACGACTATTATTACTATTGTCTCCTAGTGCATAATGTATTTGTTAAACTACCTACAGTATAAGTAGGAGAATATTTTGAAGGGTATACTGTGTTGTGACCAGTCTTTGATGATTTGGGGACAATATTTCTAATTGTTGATGCTTTTCTTTTCTCGTAGGGTTATTTGGTCAAGAAAATTATTGGTGCATGAACAATTTCCAGATCAAGCCTGTCCAGAGTTGCATGTTATCATGGTTTTTGTACATGTCCTCAGAGAAATGAAATTTACATGCATCTTGTTTTACTAATTAAACAAAAATTGATGTTTGTATCAACACATCAACAAGATCGATTAACAGCGGGAACTTGACGCTCAAGAAATTGGCGAATAATTTCGGACGTCATCGTTTGCGCTTGGCTCTTAAATAGGAATTTATTTTGAAACTTTTAAAAAGTTATTCCAATAAAAAAACACTAACCAACAAAATTTTTGCTTTTTTCATGGAGTTTTAAAATCAAACGGTTTTCGAAAAACCCGCAACAGCTCGGTGGAAAACGTTATTGAACCTTACGTTTGCTCCAAAGTTATGTGGGAACGCTCGCATGCGCAATACAAAAACGAGAGACAGCAACGCCGATGATGACGGTAAAAGTAATGATAAATACAATAGCTTCACGTTGAAATGCATCGTGTTTGCCACCTGCACGCCGTCGTCTTGAAAATCACAACACACAAGCTTATTGTTTGAGTTGAACACAAGAACAACCTAAACGGAAGATTGCAGTCTTCATTACCTTTAAGAAGGATACTTTGCTCTGCTTCTTTTCACAAAATTTACTAAATTGGAAAAAAAGAGATAGCAAACGAGCCATGTTTGATCAAAATAGTCGAACCAGAAGTGTGTTGCTTGTAAGCAGTTGCCATCGATGTTAACGTCCTCCTTGTATAAGGTCCCTAATGTTTGTTGGTTGCCATCGTTACATCTATACAAGTTATGTTTTCTCATACAGATTTTGTAAATTCTGAAGCTTTTGTTTTGGCAATATCGTTTTATACCTTTTAGCTTTGTATAAGGTTCTAGTGGTATGGGTGGTTAGGGTATTTTAATAGCAAAATTTCTTGAGAGCAATGAAAAGTGAGCAACCCCGCTTCTTAGTGGAGTATATAATTGCAGTTATTTGTAGGTTGTGAAATAACTAAGACATATTTTTTAGAAAAAGTGCGTTATAGCCACCAAGCTTTTGGAGTCTTTAGTTCAAAACAGATTGAAGTTATCAATAGACAAAATATAATTTTAATATATCTTGATGTAATAAATAATAAAAGTTTGACACTTTATGACAAAATGGGCAGTTTAATAAAAACTGTTTTACTGTTCTCACAAATTGATTGATACTCCTTTTATTCCTACAGAGTAGATTATTTAAGGATTCTCTACTTCGAACCGTTACCTACAGTAATCTCTTCTGTTCAGAGTCACTATGAATACGCGTAACTCGGGTCTAAAATTACCAGGCTCTTGGTTTAACATAGATCTTTCCTTTAAAAGCTCCTAAAAACACCGGACTGACTATTGCAATCCCTAAAAGATGCGACGGGGTCATACCTACCACTCCGGAAGTGAGGTTGAGCAATAAAAAAAACTCTCGTAAATCTGCACGAGTAAAGCTACCCTATAGATTCTTCTTATTGGAAATTCGAGAGCGCGGAAAATATGATCGGCCGAAAAAAGGCCCATTCTACTACTATGCCTATAAACTCCCTGGGGAACAAAAGGCCGCCACAAAACTCCTCCAACGGACGCGGTTTTACGAGGCCCTCTTCAGCTCGGTCCATTTCTCGATCCATGTCATCACCTCAGCGTCAATGCTTCTGCGCCAAGTCTGTTTTGGAAGCGGCCCACCTTCCGCTTCCCTTGTGGTTTTCAGTCAAGGGCCTGCCTGGTGACGTTAGAAGCAGGCTTGCGGAGTGTGTAACCGATCCATCCCCATTTTCTTTTTTTTTTGATTTCGGACTCGATTGGGGCTTGTCTGGTCCAATCCCACAGTTGTTCATATGAGATGTCTTCCGGGTACCTGATGTTGAGGATGTTTCTGAGATATCTGATGATTTATGTCTGAAATTGTGGTATTGGTTTTTGTTACCCGCCAGGTTTCTGAGCCGTAACGTAGGACCAACTTGACGTTGGTGTTAAATATCCGGATTTTATATATTGTGAAGACAAAGAGCTGTTTATCTAAAGATTGGTCGTGGGGTGTTGAAGGCCTGTCGTGCTTTGTTGATTCGGCACCCAATATCTTCCTCTGTGCCCCCATCCTTATTTTCGACACTGCCCAAGTTATTAAACTTGTCGACTTTCTCGATGTTTTCTTCGTGTAGTCGCACTAGGTCTTGCTTTTTGTTAGTCAGCCTCATGACCTCCGTCAATTGCGGAGATCCTTCGGCAATTGCGCGGATCGGCGAATTCCTGTACCCCCTTTCCTGTATTCACTATTGTTTTCTACCATCGTCGTCGGCGTTGGCATCAACGTATCTTTAAATCCCTATTAACACTAGTGACGGCTGTGCTCTAAAACTAACCTTTTGAAGTTTCAGAATGAATTAAAGCTGTTACATAGGGATGTAATAAACGCTTAGTTTGGTCAGAGTTTCGGTTACTTCTTGCTCATATTCAGTGTACTACGCAAGCGGAGAGTTCCAATGTTACAAGATCTCCTGTATGTAGGCAGATTCAGATGATTTAATGTTTACAAACAAACCTTTTCAAATCTAAACACGTTCGGGACCTTAAACAAAGGAATCTTTGTTTCAACTACCAATCAAATAACATTAACACTCATTAATGACAATTATGACTGAAACTCGACTACAGAGAGTTATTCTTTTAGTTTCAAAGAAGAAACAGCATGATTTGCCCAGCGATTTGGTAAGTACTCAAAAACGTTCAGCCTCAAAGCCAGTGAGAAAGGCTTTTCCTCCCGTGCGTTCTTGGGCCTAATTGGATATGTCCGTGGTTGCAAGTTTGACTAATTTTTTCAGAAACATTGGTTTTGAGGCATGCTTGCTAATTTTCACCATTTCTATATATGGCACTGATTTGGAAAAATCGATAACTTAAAACTTTGGTTTTCTGATCACAACGTGACGAACAAATTATTCCCTCATTTCAGCTGGAAGTAAAATCGGAAAAACTTGTAATCGATAATGGGTTTAAAGGTCTCCCATTGCGATGGTAAATCTTGATAGAGTTAAAAATTGAGTCACAAGGTTGAAATAATTTTAGCCTGCGAAAGCAGGCGCCTTTCCTCTCATGGAGTTCAGGCCCCCAGACGAGAGAAAGGCGTCTGCTTTCGCAGGCTAAAAGAACTTGTGATAGCTTAAAACTTTTTATGATAAAAAGAGACAACCTGAAATTTTATCAAAGCCAAAAACTGGCAGTCTGAAGTTTTGCCCTTCTCTGCGAAGAAATAAATAACAATCTGAAACTTCTCAAAAAACGGAAATAAAATTGCTTGACCACTTGACGCTCACTCGAGCACACTCGAGGGCTGAGAACTAGTACCCAGTTTCAATTTTAGTCCGCGGTCACGAGCGCCATCTTGTTTTGCCTTGGCAACAACAAGTAAATTCGGTTAATGGCGCTCACCTGAAACATTTCAAGTTATAGTCGTTATTTTTTTACAGCAAATGGATCAATTTGGCACCCTCGAACTTTCGTAAGTATAAAGACATATATTTTTAACGTTAAGGATGTTGTATAGCAAGAACTGCCATGAAATCTTGACTTGATTAGGAGTGTTTTCCTACTGAGTGCGAATTCATGTTTATAATTGTTTTCTTCCTCGGAAAAGTGTTTTTATACAGTTCTTCAGCAGTTCGTGTTGAATTATAAACTGGGCGTGTTTTAATACATACATTGGTAAAAATATTTTGTAAGAATTTTGATAGTGACCGTAAGTTAGAGCAAAATTAAAACTCGGTTTATCATACAAAATTTGCTTGTCAGAGCGCTAGCTTCTCGAGATAATGCGAACCGAGAGAGTATATTTGGTTTCATTTCTTCAAATAGATAACATCGGTATCTAAGTTTAACAAATTGTAGATAACCGAAGTGAGATTTATCAAAAAAGTGTTTTATTGGTTATTTTTTAATTAGTTTATAGTTAACATATATTAAATATTACTAATATTAAAATGCATGTATACAAAATTTTGCAATCGTTTAAGTTGCAAGAGCCTTACCTTATGCAGAATCCATCAACTAATTTTTAAATTTACCATTGTACAAATAAAGATTGTGAAGTTACCTGGCTTGCACTGCAGCCAGCCACAGAGATGCCAACCCTCGAACTTCAAAATGCAGGAGATTTTTTGGGGGGCTAGAAGTTTTATTGTGTACTGTTTACGTTGCCCGCATCATATCTCTTAGTGGCCTTTTTATACACACAACTATTTGGATCCTCACGAATGGACGCCTAATACACAATAGTAAAACAGAACACTGCTCATAGTTGCATTGCCTTTCATGGGTTAGGAACAATCGAACAGCTTACTGTTGTTCTTGTATACTTTTATTCATCTAAATTTTCTTTAAAAATGCGGGAGAGTGGGAGATCAAGCGAAAATGTGTAAGTCTCCCGCAAAATGCTTAGAGTTGGCATCTCTGTAGCCTGCCCAAGCTCTTTCAACCATCAATATATTTATAATATAGAGTCTGCGATGCAGGCTACGGGTCTGTCATCATTGTAAAATAAATAAGTTATATCATGAAAACTGAGTGTGAGGTATTTCCAGTAAAATATTTGCCTGGGATCTTTAACCATAAATAAAGACCAAGCATAATGAGGTCTGTGAGAAAGACTAAGAGGAAATATATTTTCCTGGACAGACTGAGCAAACAAGATTATATTACATGGATTCAGTTTAAAATTGGTACAATAGAACAGACGGTTATCTATTTGCACTTGCATTAGCAACAAAATGCTCAGTCCAATCACTTCCTGGTCCTGTACGTGAAGTTACTGGACCAATTTTCAGTCTTGAAATCAGTGCACAGGATTAGGTTATTGGCCCTAGAAATTTGACTTGTAATGTGATAAATTGTAAGTATCAGCAGAGTTGAGGCAAACCTGAGTGTCCATGTTACTTTTCAGAAATAACTGCATGGTTCAACGGTTCAATGGTTTTTATTTACCAAATGTACAACATTACAAGAAAAATGAACATAAAAAAAATTAAAAAAAGGTGGAGGGTACAGGATTTACAACCCTAAGGGGGTTTAGACTAACAACCCTGCACCCTTCTTATTTTACAATAATTTATAAGTCAAAAAGTGATGACTCAAAGCGGTAATGTAAAGCAGAATCAGAAATTACAAGTAGTTTGCATTTAATTTTGGTAGTTGATATGATAAAGATTTGAGTTATGCAGGATTTATGTAACTCAAATCTTATCAAAATAAATGTACATTTAAACTATTTGCAGTTAATGTGGTAAATATTGTTTCTTTTTCTGGTTTGTAGTTAGTAACTCTTAAATTCTGTGACTGTTGGCCAGTACAGTTATTAACACTCACTAAATGTGATTAAGTAATTAATTTTTTTTATAAACATTACATAGCTGGATTCAAGGTTACAATGGCAACCCAACTTACTATGTGAACAAATGGACCATATGTTTTGTTTGTGGAAACAACATCAAGTTTATCAACATTAAAGATAAGAAAGAGTCAGTTTTGCCTAGCCCTGGAGACGGAGTAGGAACTTTGGCTGTCAGTCCTTTAAAACACACCATTGGGTTTGCAGAACTAAAACCAGACCCAAAGATATTCATCTACACCTTTCCAGACTTTACTCGACCGAGGGCGTCACTTGACGGTAAGTAACGTGCCATTTATATATACTCAGAAACTTGCTTTCTTTTTAGAAAAAGCTGCTGAACTTGTTTGTGAGGATCAAGATCAAAAAAGTTTTATAATTTATTATTATACACTTAATGTAAAGTCCCCACTGGAGAAACAGTTAGGTTTGTTTTCCTGAGAATCCCAATGTTTCCCAAGACGAAGTCGAGGGAAATGTTGGAACTCAAGGGAAAGCAAAACTTCCTTGTTTCTTGAGGGACTATTATGTTAAGTGCTTAAAACAAACAAAGATGGCGGGCGGGCAATTAAACTGTGTAATTGTATCCCGCTCAGAATACATTTGAATTTGATCAGGGGCACATGATCAAGAATCAACCAATCACAGTGCTCGAATGTTGAATGAAAGTCTAGGTATAGAACAACAATTAAATGTAGAGATCAACTGATATGTTTTGCAGACTGCAGCTAATAATATCAGAAGATAAAATTTCAATCAAGTTTATTTCTGTAGAGAGGTTTGTGGTTCTTTTGCAGATTTACGTGCAGAAAATGATATTTTTTAAGTATTGTTTATTGAAATGTTTGAAATGGTAATTAAATGAACTAAATATATCATTAAGATTGATAATTGGTTATTTTGTGTTTACCAATTGAAAGCAACTGGTATCAAATTTCGAACTCTGATTGGCTGCCATAACTTATAATAATTACAAATCATTCTTATTCTTGTAGTTGCATGATTTCTAGGCAGTTATCAATACTTTGAATTGTGGTAAAAGTAGAAAAATAAGTTTATTATCTTTGAAAATAAATTGCATTTATATCTCATTGTTTTGGTAAAATTAATAGTAAAACAACTGCCCCCCCTCAGGGTTGCTGCCTAACACTAAATAATATAAATTAATTTTTACCTTGACACTTGATGCAGGCTTTTAATAGTTAGTATACCCACAACTATTCGTCTCCTCTTTGGAGATAGTTATTAATAAAAGTGCCTACGAAGGGAAACATTTTATTACCTCAGCAGATAGACCTTGAGGAATAGCGGTGAAAAAATTTCGTCAATATCTTTCCTGGTTCTCAAGATATTACGATTTAAAGTTCTCAACTGATGACGTCATGTATGCTTCCAACAAATTTGCATTTTATTTAAGTCTGCTGCCAACCCACAACCCTTGGATAAAATTGAGCCAAACCTGCATCAACAATCTATCAACCTCAAGACACAACAGCAGCCCAAGTTTGGATTAAATATACATCTAAAGGTTATGGATTGGGAGCAGATTTAAATAAAATGCAAATTTGTTTGAAGCATACATGACGTCATCAGTTGAGAACTTTAAATGTTGACATCTTGAGAACCAGGAAAAATTTTGACGAAATGTTTTCACCACTATTCCTCATTCAGCAAGGTCTATCCACTGGAGTAATACAATTTTTCCCTTCATAGGCACTTTAATTATGTACACTACATATTTCAAAAACCTTACTAATTAAGTATGCATAAACTATGCAGCCAAGTTTAATTTTGGAAAGAAATTTAAATTAAAATTCTGTTTTTCAATCATTTTCAGGTGGTGCAAAGCTCAGCTACTCTCACATTGCATTTGCAAACAATGGACACATTCTTGCCAGTTACTCTGGATTACCAGACTTTCAAGTTTCATTATGGTATTTATCTAAGGCTGCACTATGTACATATATCTAGGCTTTGGGATTCATAGAACAAATTAGGGTGAAATGCATATAAATTATGTTGCTGTACATAACTGTTTGTAGTTGTTAGATTGCCTGCAGTTCCATGACTATATATAGCATCCTGTTTTTAAGTGTTATTTAAAACTATTCCAAACTTTTGCAGTTTACTCTAGAAGCTACTCACTGAAATTATCTGATGTGCATTGTATCTAAACTGCAGTTTTTCCAAATGCATGCATATTTGAGTGCTATATAATTATAAAACAGAGCCATGAAGGTGGCTATAAATCATCTCATATCCAACAAACATAAGCAATGGAATAATTGTTTAATTAAATTTAACAAGCTTTAACTTCTTTAAACTTCATACAGTTTGTTTTTCTCAGGACTGCACAAATTTTTCAGATAGGGGACTTTTTCTATATTTATAAGGTCATGTGGCAATAAGATCTAGAGCCAATAACCCAGATTGAGTGAACCAATCAGATCACTGGAAATGGAAATTATAATTCATGGTTGAAAATTTAGTTTAATAATTCATGTATATCAAATCAAAGAAGCATTGCATATGCTTTGGGAAAAGCCCTAGGTAGCACACTCAATGTTCAGGTCAAGCACTTCAATCCCAAATTTGCACTGTAATATGCCACTATAATTTTTACATTTACATAAATTATTAATTAATTTTAAACATTACATCTCAGTACTTATCAATCACAATTGTTGTTATTCTTCCTATATATTATACACCACCATTATGCAGTTCATTAAAGCACTGATAAAGGCAGAAGTACTGCTAAAACATGTCTGTAACAAGCCCGTTGGAACGAAATTGATA
>JAOBRD020437726.1:20734-35763 GCA_027575215.2 Hydrozoanthus sils | reverse complement strand
AAATGTCATAAAATTTTTATTTCAAACAATTTCAAGGGAATAATTCATTGATTAAAGTTATAACAATGTGACTGTTGAAGCCAGAATTGAATTTTTTGAGATAGAAAAGATTGTCTCTGCTTCATGCCTCGTGCTACATCATATGCCTCCTACTACGTCATCACTGCACGCTTCAAGTTTTAAAAGTGTAACAGGAATGGCGAGAAAAGGTTTTATTTTCGAAAATTACCATTATTAAGGGCTTCTACTTTTCATCTGGAACTTAAAAAAATAAGCTTTACAAGGACTTTAAAGAAAGCTGCTATCTTGACGCGTGCTCTTGCCTCATTAGCTTATTACGTGCCTCCCATACAGCTTTTGATTGTATCGGCAAGGTTAAGTCTCGAATGAACCTTTTATATGTCTCCATTAGATCTATTGAACTTTTTGACACGTTTCTACCATACTGTCTATATCACGATATTTTGTCATATAGCTCCATTAGAGCTATTCTTTGTCTTGACAAATTATCTTGGAATACTACCTATATCTAGATACTTTGCCATACCCGCTCAGCATGAATCTCCGTTAGAGCCATTGTCTTAACGGGATAACTTGCCGAAGGGCATATTACGTGTTTCCATTAGTGCTACCTATAACTTGAGAGGTTTTCTTGCCAAACTCTTTCTTTTTGTGCCTCCAGCTATCTATTATTTTGATGGGATCTCTCTAAGAACTACCTAGTGTGTGACGGGATTTAATGCCGTACTATAACAGGAAAGGTCTCCCTTAGAACTACCTACTGTGTGATGGGTTCTAATGCCATACTATATTAGATAAGTTCTAACTCAGAACTACCTTGTTGACTGGAGCTAATGCCATATCATGTTGGGAAATTTCTTCCTCAGACTTACCTACTGCTTGACGGAATCTAATGCCATACTATGAAAGTAAAGTTCTTACTCAGAACTAACCTTGTTGACGGGATCTAATGCCATATCATGATGGGAAATTTTTCCCTCAGAACTACCAACTGCGTGACGGAATCTAATGCCATACTATATCAGGAAAGTTCTTCCTCAGAACTATCTTGTTGACGGGATCTAATGCCATATCAGTTCGGAAATTCTTGCGAAAAAACATGAAGCAAAGAAAAATCCATAGGTCGCATTTTTACCCCGAAGTAGAAAGAAGTTGTAAAATTTATTTTTAAAAAAATCGTGATTCATTCATGAGTTCAAATGATAAACTCTTGGTGATATTCCTTATGCATAGACTGTCGATAATGTTTAGAGCCCTTCTATTATAAGCTCTACCACAATTGTACAAACAGAACTTACCTCGCAATGCACTAAACAAGGCAAATTCGTGATTCATTCATAAGTTCAAATGATAAACTCTTGGTGATATTCCTTACGCATCAACTGTCGATAATGCTTAAAGCCCTTCCATTATAAGCTCTACCACAATCGTACAAACAGAACTTACCTCACATGCACTAAACAAGGCAAAGATGGCTTAATTAAACTTGTAACAATTAATGATTAAAATTTTATCTCGTAGAAAACACTTACCAAGGTGATGTGAAGTGCTTTCCAATTTTCGCCAGATCTTTAGAAATTTCATTCAGCCCTGCTACGACCTTTGACAAAACTTTGTCGTGATTCCTATAATCATAAAAAATTTGTAACTGTTATTCATAAAATTTTACCTGAACAATGTAGTCAGTTTGGAGAAAATCACACTCGAACGAGTCACGAACTGCTTAAAGTGGTCTATCGCATAAAACGTTATTTCAAAATTCTGAATAATGACATATATAGTTAGAATTCTTTTGGTTAAAGATAAGGAAAAAATTTAAAGCATGTATAAAAAAGCCAGATGGACATCCTTTTAAGCAGGTAACAAGTCCCAGGACTCACGAACATCTTTCCAACGGAAACCAAGAAAGAAAAAAAGGAAATGAATTAATGAAAACAGGTCCAGTGCGCTGCTCCAATAATAACATACAGAAACACTTTTTGTTCCATCAAGGTCATCAACATTCTTCTATTAATTAAAGGCAAAGCGATTTGCTTGGCTTTGAGAAAAAATGGACTAACTACTTAGGTCAACTCCAACGATAAAAAGCAAGTTTTGCCATAATAAAGCAAACTATAAATCAAGTCCTGTTCCACTATACACAAAAATCCTAGTTTGCAAACAAATTACACCTCATGCTCGATGATATTTGTAACACAGTTCATCTATCGGCTACACAAGAGCTACCCCAGTCTCTTACAGAAAAAAGACTTAATTTTGGCTGGATATGTCTTTTGCCCAACAGTCATTTCACGTTGCTGGTAACTGCCGACTGGTTAGCCTAGTTGGCAAAGGATCAGTCTGTTGTGTGGGAGGCCCAGAGAGACTTTCCTCTGGATCTTAGAATAGTTGAAAAGGTGCTGCCTTAGCCTTAACATCTACAAACTGTTTGACTTTGGTATCTTCTCGGATATGGACGTTAAACCGTTTGACCTCGGAGTCCTACAAATAGTTAGCTCAATCTGTTGAATTAAACGACTACTCAAGAGTAGAGAAGGCTTTAACCTAAACTTCAACTTACCATGAAAGCAAAGGAATGCTGAGCCCACTGTTCACAGCAAAGTCCAACGGAGCAGCTAAAGGACGTAGATCATCACCAAGTGAAGTAGCCGCGGATAAACATGACTGCAAAAGAAAGCCATGAGATAGCAGTGTACATATATTGAATAAATGGTCAGCATACATGACCAAAACAACTAACTTTTTCAACAAAAACACACCTATCTATTTTGCTCCAGTTTAGAATAACCTGCAATAACAAAAACGAAAAGCGGGATCTTCTTTACGAGTAATCATTTTCCTCGAGTAAACAACACATGTCAAACACATATTGTTCCAATCATAGGCAATTTCCTACCTCAAAACAAATTTAAAAAGTCTTTTATATGACAGTTGGCGACGCTGTGGCCAAGCGGTTAGCGCATTGGACTTATAATCCTAGGGTCATAAGTTCGAGCCCCAGTCAGACCATGTGTTCTGTATCCTTGGGCAAGACACTTTACCTGACCTGTTCCAGTTGACTCAGCTGTATAAACGAGTACCAGTTCTGCTGGGGGCTAACCTGCGCTTAGCACTACGGAAGCCGGAAGTTAGCTCTGACTTAATTGCCCACCTGGCTCGAGTATGAGATAACATTTTTAGCTATGTGACAGTGAAACAAAAAATACTTAAGACATAAAGCGAACAAAACAAACCTCTATTTTCTCTTTAACCTTCTGTAAGCAACTACTTGTAGTACAAGAAACTGCAACGTCCGACAGTTCTGACTGGTGCAGAGGCGAGGTCTCTACCGTAAACTCTTGTTCAGGAGAACATTCTATTAAGCACTTCAACTGCAAGAGAGCTTCAGAAACACGCCATGTTGTCTCTGCAAGATCAACCTGATGATAACAACAACGAAAATTGTTGAGTAAAGCGGTTTATCTGACATGCAAAACGAGTAAAGACACTAACCTTTTTAGAAAGTGCAAAGAACACGTTTTCTCACGGAGGCCGATTATTAGAAAAGAACAGATATAAAACGCGAAAAAGCTCATTTTCTTGACACCAGAAAAGTATTTTATATAACATTAGTGCGGCTATTTTAGTGTTACCTAAACTAAGGGATTCTTGATGATTTAACTTTCGATTTGATTATCAAAGATGCAATAGGTGTTAACTATTAGTTTCTTTTACACTTAAATCACTGATGCGAGAATTTCATACGTGGAGGAGTATGTGCTCTTTATAGTGTTTTAAAACACGCAATAAATACATAAAAAGTTATCAAAACTATCTAAAACAAGTTTCAACAAACACCTGTCGCCCATCACTATCATAAACAACTTTGAAAAAAGAAAACTACAACACACATACATTTTAAGTTATCGAAAAATTGGGGTATTTGTTTGGGAGACATAGAAAACGGTTTATTACAAGTATCGCTTGCGTTGAAACACTGCAGCGAGTTTTCTCCTTTAATGTCAACTGAACTATCTTTATACAAATCAACGCAGTCGTCCCATTGCATGTGGGAGGCATGTTTTGTCCATATCTAGACACTACTCTGATATTGATAGTTACTACTTCTTTGTACGTGATTGTCAAGACTACCACGAAGTACTTACCACCCACTGGGACAACTCTCGCTGTGGCGGTAAGTAACATGGAGGCTTCCACGTTAGCTCACATTCAGTACCAATGTTCTGCAGACACCTCAAGGTTGAACTATAGACAAAGCACACTTAGTAACGGAGAGTTTCCTATACGGTTCCCTCGATTCAGTGATAAGAAGCTCCATTAAATGTTAAAAATTACTGAACTCACAGACTTTACGAGCAACAGACTACGATTGGATCTTGTCAACGCGGAATACTTTTAACAAACGGTCCCTGGTTTCTGTCTGTATCATTAAAGAGACTTGGTCCGAGTTTTATATTTTCTTAGTCATTTTGAAGCGAGCAAGTCTGGCTTGGCAGTTAAGACTTAGTTACCATGAACACTTTTATCATAATCACCAGTATCATCAACACCTTTATCCTCATCCTCATCATCACTACCATCATCATTATCACTAAGTTGACATTGCTTTCATCTTCAACACTTTCATCTTCATCATCATCTTCATCACCATTACCGTCATCATCACCATCTCGATCATTGTGCCACCGCCACTACCACGGTCATAATAATCATCACTGTTATCATCAATGTCTACATAGTATCAATCAACAAAACAATTTCTGCTTACTCCTTACCTCAAATTCTTAATTCTCTTTGACACAGAAGCAATGATTTTTCTCTGGTCGAGAGCAAAACGCTGTAAGTGATAGGTGAACCCTTTGCAGCGGTCAATATCACTCAAATTCAGCTCCTGTTGACGGTTCGGTTGTGTTAGTTGGCTGTTATAGCACACAGTAACAACGATAACAAGCTTTGAAGGCACTCAACTTGAATAACATTGTCTCTTTTTTATGTCCATTTAGTAAACTAGTTTCTGATAAAAATAGAACTCGGAATATACCAAGATATCATTCGTAAAGTAAGAAACACGTGATTGCGGGCACGAACCTTGGAAGGTGTTGCTATGGCAGCAAGCAGCGCCGAGGACCGCGCCAAACAACGATAGTAATACCGCTGACTACTTGTCCAAAGGTTCTGAACAGAGCTGCTAAAGCTTTCGATTTTTCCCCTTGGAATAAAAACAGACACAATTAACATTTAAACAACTCGGCCCTGAAGCCTCGTGTCCAAGTATATAAACAATAATAAATCAGTAGATAAGTTTGCTTAGACACGAAACCATTAGGAGCACACAAGTTCTTGTCTAAAGGTGTACATGTATATCAAAGGGCAGACTAAAGTAACCGGTTTAAACCCTGCCATTATCGAATGAGAGACTAGACTAATGACTTAACATCCCCATCCATGGACGGTGTTGTAAAGGCACTTTTAAAACAAGGCGGTTACTAGTGATAAGTAATTAGTACTGGTCAGCAGTCTCACCTTTGTGCCAGATCAAAAACTACTGGGTCGAAAAGAGGGTCATCCTCCTCAATGACTGCCAGCTGCATCGCTTCTGAGTTTGAGGATTCATTACTGCACATCAAGCCCTTTCGGTATGACAGTCCTGTTAAAAACAAAACAACAACACTTGACCGTCTTTGAAAAGAACCAAGTTAACTAACACAATAGATCGGCGGCGCAGTGGCGATGTGGTTAGCGTGTTCGGCTCATAACCCTACAGTTGCGAGTTCGAGTCCCAGTCATACTATTTTGAGCAAAGTAACTTATTTACGACTTCGTTGTAGCATTACTTTAAACACAGTTAATATATACGGACTGGTTAGGAAACCAGAGTTGTATGTCTTTGTTCGCCATTTTCTTTTGTTTTCTGGTCTTGACTCTGCACAATCGTGCAGAAAACACAAGAGCTTTTGAAATGAAATTAACAAATAGCCAGTCAAAATATTCTCACTAACACCTGAAACAAAGAATGTGCAGGGTCACAGTTCGTTCAACATAAAACAAAGCATCTTTGTACATTCTTTGTATTTTCCTTTTGAGGTTTGCTGGCTTTCCTAACCGGTCGGTATATTTAAACTTCAATCTCTTAAAGTCGCTGAGAAAGCATTCGTGTGACAAAGGAAACAAACGTAAAAAGCAAGCCTCCTGTCGGTCTACAACCTTGTGACAACTTTTTCTCGCATTAATAGCTCCAAAATTGATCCTCAAGATGTCAATGCCTGGTAGTGCTGAGGCTGTTTGTTTCAGCAGTTTTTTTTTAAACAATGGCAACGACGAAGTAATGCTCGTAAAAATATGACTTACCAATAAACGCTAAAGTTTTGAACAAATCCGAGAGGGCTTTCCGCTTCCTCAAATGAATATGCTTTCTCACTTCTTCCCTTTTCTTTTGAGGCTGCCACAAAAACAAAAACCAAAAAAAAAACTATAAATACAGCAATGATAATAACAATTTTGAAATTAGTAAGAACAAATAGATAAAAACTCCCTAGTTTATCTTTTTATCATCATCATCAATTTATTGTTACAAAAATACCATAACAGATACAGATACACTAATAATATAGTTAACAATAATAAATAAGTAAAAAAAAAATTAAGCAAAAATAAATATTTCTAGATTCCTTGATATAAACAGATGGCATAGGCGCAATAGTAGGCCAGGTTGCATAAGTTTATTTATGTACAGACAAGGTATGTATCTGAAATGGTGAGGCAGTAACAAAAAGAAGCCACGGGCTTATACTTTTGTACTGCCTCAACTAATGAATTTATAACATTTGGAATTTGGAAATAGAAATGAAACTAACAATGAGAAAAACTATGATATTTATGTTTTTAAATCAGTGCATTCTATCGTATCTATTTTCGCTTTTAAAGGCAGAGGAGCGACCGAGTACTGTTCAGAAAGAACGTACTGAGTAAGAGTGACGTCAATCTCGGTACTCAACATAAATCATGCTTTCTTTATATTTTAATCTTGGGCTTTTCAATTTTTTCTAAGTCTTTTCTTTTTTTTCTTTTCTGCGTTTTTGATGGCCGCTAGCCAAGCGATGCGTGCACGTGCGGATTTATGTCTTCCGAGTTTGTCGTCATCAGAAAGGATTTTGGAACCCTGGAAAAAACGTCCAGGCTAAAGCCGTTGGAGGGAAAACTCAAACTTTGAAGCACAAAAAATAGCAGACGGAAACAAAAATAAAAAAAAGCATACCATCGTTTTTCAAAACATCAAATATGTATTTAGACGTATTTTCTAAATTCTCAAAAGATAAAAACACATACAACGTTAAGGTTACCATAATGATAAAACAAAAAAGAACGAGAACAAAACTTTGGTTAAAATACCACAAAGATGATAAATTAAATTTGCACCTAACAACTAATCTATTTTTACAAATAGTCTAAAGGGCCACTACTACCCTCTACCCAACGCAGTTCTTATCAACCAAACATTGACTTACTTTACTGTGATCGACATCCAAACTTTGCAGCTCATGAACAGTTTCGATGATTTCACCTAGGAACACAAGGCAATGGTCAAGGATCAAAGACAAACTAGCAGTTTATGATGAGCTCAAAAGGGGAAAACTGCAATAGAAGGCAATCAAGTAAAACATTGTTGAGAGTTTTGACTCAAGGAGTCGTGGGAGAAAAGAAAATAGGACTTGAGGACCCCTTCGAGGTCTGCCACCTGGGGCTCACGGTTTTGGATGTACTTAGAAAGTCGAGGCGCACTAGCAAAGCAAGAGAAAAAATTGGCTTTGCCTTTTCAGCTACTCAAACACTTCCCTCAAGCTTGCTCAACTTACTGCGTGCATCCATAGATACACGATAACCATGAACTATATATTTTTATGTCATTTCGAATAACAAACCTGTTAGTTCATCTAGCGAGTGAATC
Source organism: Hydrozoanthus sils (assembly GCA_027575215.2). Classification (NCBI taxonomy): domain Eukaryota; kingdom Metazoa; phylum Cnidaria; class Anthozoa; order Zoantharia; family Hydrozoanthidae; genus Hydrozoanthus; species Hydrozoanthus sils. The sequence continues at coordinate 27,797 of JAOBRD020437726.1, read as the reverse complement.
AGCGGGGAACGGTCATTCTTCGTGAGCATTGTACTGTAAACAGTTGAAACTCTTGTGCAGAGTTTTGATAAGCGTGAAATCTGCTCTCCCGAGACTGCACCCATAAATTGCTTCATCAAAAAGCTTTCACTGGTTCTGTCTAGATAAATCTTTAAGAGAACACTTGTTAAAGAATTGTAACCGTCAATTTATTTTATTTTACTCGCCACAATTACTACTAACTATTGATCAAGTTGTTAGACTATTTATCATGCAACTTGAGTTAAAAAAGCTTATCCTTCACACTAGATACACTAATGTCCACTATTATTCAGTTATAATTTCAGTTCTTCTTCGATATGCCATTCAAAAGTTCAGATTTTCAATAAAGTAAAACAAAGAGCTTTCTCAAGTCACCTTAAACTTCTCTGGAGAAATGAAGGCTTTCATCCCTTCTGTGTCGATAACTCGAATTGAGGAGGTATTTTGATCAGAGTCCGACATTACCAACTTTGTATCAGACAGGACTCTAGCAACAGATTCACTCAATCCTGCCTAAAAAAAGAAACAAACATTTTTTAAAAGTCACTGACACATTACAATAAGATGAGAGCAGAGCAGAGAGTGTTCGTAAAGTTTAAGTATTGTCTTTATGAGTGGGGCCTTGCTACTGGGAATGGAAAAATTGTCTGACCTTGGTGGGACTCGACCAACGACTTACAGCTCACCCTGTAGTTCAGTTGGTTGGATGGATTTGCTTCGTAGGTCGTGGGTTTGAATGCTACCGAGGTTACAGAATTTTTTCTTTTTCCTTTGTATGGTTTAATGTGGTCCTTGATAACACTGTAGTGCAGCCAAACTCGGAATATTCAGTGGCAAGGCCTCACTTGAATCTGTGTATTGTATTTTCAGAAATCTCAAAGAACAAGGAAAAGTTTTAAAATCGAATGAGAAACAAAACCCTACGATAACCAAACAAAAAGATGCCAGCTATGCATAATGGAAAAATACTACATCATATATTATCCAGAACTAGGAACACTCAACCAATGTAATGAACTTGCTTCCGCGTGCAGACAGAAGGCGGCATTCCAGTTTATAAACTGCAAAATTTAAAATAAAACTGCCTATAACTTTAGTCCTAACACTTTTTATTGAATTCTTATAGTATTTATCTTTAGACACAATTGCCCTTTTACAACACCACAATAAGCTTTTTTTAAGCCATCGTCAACTTATGTCTCATGGAATTAATCATGTTCACCATTTTAGAACTTTAACTCTGACGACGGGTGAAAGCCCAGAAACTCGAGTTAGAGTTTTTTAAAACCGATCTTAACCACTTTTATTGTATTTACATATATACCACGGTAGGACAACACTATTTGTTTATTTCTAGGATTAGGCCAAGCCCATTTGTCCTTAACTTCCTACGACCAAACTCGTAACTGACCCTGTAGCTCAGTTGCTTAAAACGACGTGGATCTGTTTTGTAGTTCGCGGGTTCAAATCGATATCCCACCAAGGTCCGATATTTTTTCTTTCTATTGTATGGTTTAATTGGGTCCTTGGTTACACTGTATATCAGCAAAACTAGAATTATTCCTTATTTCCAGCAGCAAGACCTCACTCGAATCTGTACATTGTACTTGTCTTCATACTCTATTAGGACACCTGTCAAGGCCTTATAACGCGTAAAAATATAAGCTCTATTTCAGTTTCTTAGCTCACAATTAATCACCTAAAATGTATAAACAAGTTAAAAAAATTGACACAAAGTGCAAATCCGTGCTATCCTGTGCTACACACCTCATATCTTCTAACAAATTTATGGAGCGTCCGATGAGATTTTTCAGCTGCTTGTTTCATTGCCCAGAAATTGGAGTCAGTCCATTTGGCAATTTTGACAAAGTCCTGAAAAAAGAAATGCATTTCATTTAGGCTTCAGCTCCAGATAATCACGATACTTCCAAGCAACGCAATCGGTCAAGTAATGGAAAGTGAAAAGGAATAAACTAAAGTGTTGGAAGTGAAGGCACGCTGATTGGATTACGAGAGAGTGGTGTTTTGGTGCATCATCATGAAATCCACGGCTTTTGTAGTGGCACTGTTTTCTTTCCAGGACGACTCGTTGTATAGGTTTGGGCTTGTGTTGACAAAGGTAACTACTTTTTTATTATTCTGTTATAAAAATTAATTTCATCATCAACATTGACCATTACCATGTCATAAAATAATAACAATGGCCATTACCATGTTATAACAAACAATTTAATTTTCAACTATGGCCTTTACCACGTTCTAACAACGATTTAATTTTCAACAATGGTCTTTACCACGTTATAACAAACAATTTAATTTTCAACAATGGCCTTTACCATGTTATAACAAACAATTTAATTTTCAACAATAGCCTTTACCATGTTATAACAAAAAATTTAATTTAACAATGGCTTTTACCATGTTATAACAAACAATTTAATTTTCAACAATGGCCTTTACCATGTTATAACAATTTAATTTTCAACAATGGCCATTACTATGTTATAACAAACAAAGTCGTTATCAACAATAACCATTACCATGAACAAAACACCATGATTAAAATACCTTCGACATTCACCGTTGTTATATTAATATCGATTACCTATATCAACTGTCACCGTTACTGTTCTGTACCTTGAGTTCCTTTTCAATGGGCTGTCTCATCTGCTTTAAAGTGTTCTCTACCAAGGGCACAAACTGCTCGTAGTATTTTGACATGTTCCACAAGATGTGTGAAATGTTTCCTACAGTAGGATTAAATAAGAAGGAAACAATTTTCAACTAAAACCGTCAAAAAAATTCCAGAATGTATTCTATCAAGTCAACTTCATTTAATTTTGTCAAAAAAATCGACAACAACAGCAGCAGTAACAATACTGATGATAACAACACATTATTCTAATTTTTTTCCATTTTCCCAAGATGACCTAAATGTTGTTTTTTGTAAAAGCTGAATATTTAACTAAAACAATATCAATACAAAAGATTATCAAAGTTTCTCCACTGTGCCTCAAATCGGGATTTAACCTTATTGAAAGAACAAAAATATCAATACTAAATTTGGCTTATCAGTGGCTATATAGACAGAATGCTATTTCGCAGCGGGTAGAAGATTATGAACTAGTCTCCTCCCTTCTATCCAGTACAAACACTAATCTTTTCTGACGTTACTTTGTTTTTCGGAAAGTAAGGAGTAATGTTTGAAGGTACAATGGAAATTTTAGTCACAAACTCCCCCTTTTCTATCTGCTAGTAGCACTAACCTTTCTTGTCGTAAATTTGTTTCTCAACAAGGAAAGATTGACGATAGAAGACATAAAGCATGTTGACTCTTGCTTTATATTCTCCTAGTGGCGATGACTCCACAAACTGTTGCAGTGTCTCAATCATCTCCAGCTGGTTCTTCGTGGTCCCTGTATGTGTAATAGATGAATAGAGTGTGATCAAAATGGTTTAATAAAACTTACTGGCTCGATACAAAAGTGTAATGCTTCAACATGAAAAAAATCTAGTTGCACCATCAACAAGGGCATCGTCATGTAAATCATTATCACTGTCATCATCACTATTGTTTTATCATCACTTGTATCATTATCATTGTTATAATCAATACTGTAGTGTCATAATGACCGTCCTTACAATTCTTGCTGTACCATTATTAAAGTTAACCGTCTTAGCATTTATTCTCAATACTGTTATATCTTTATCACTATAGTTGTATCGCTATCGTCACCACCGTGACCGTTTTCGCTACTGTTAGTGTATTGTTGCACCTGAGACTGGGATTTTAATTTTGTAGACTTGTCCAAAAACACAACTTCTTCCCCTGAGACAAACACATTACTAGTAGTCCAACAGTTACCTGAAGACTTGCGCCTATCTGATTAGCCCCTAAATTGGGGTTTAAGGGTTTAAGTCGAAATATGTCATAATTCCCATCCCAGCTCGACCCTTACACCAAATAATACAATAACAGGTGTATTTGTGTGCACATTGTTATTACCTGTCTCATCACTGTCATTTGCAGCAGCTTGTGTAATCACGTGGTACAGATGATACCACCAGGAGCTGGCTCGCTCTGAAGCCTGGGCACTAGTCACATCAAGTAATGATGTCCAGCATTTCAACTCAAGTTGCCTCCAGTGGATAATAAGTTGCGTCATGGCATCAAGATGACTCTTGATTGACACCTGCTTACTTGCATTCATCTCCCATTCCTAAGAAAAGAACACACGTTCTTGCTCATGCAGTCCAGTATCATACTAAGCTACCTCCAAAGGCAGTGCCAGTGGGACAGTTCTAGGGCCTGGTTGTTTTAAAGCTGGTTAAAATTAACACTATGACAAGGCACTATTCAAACAATTCTATTTTTACAATGAAACGTTTGCTCTGCTGAAAAACACTGCTCAGAATTGCAAACAAACAAGTTTCCAGGCCAAGACAGTAAACGGATCGTAAGAAAAACGAGAGTGGACAAGACACTAAACCCTTGGTTAGGGCTAATCGGTCTGTGAACAGACCTGGTATTTGGGCTGGCACTGTTAAAGAGCATATGACGTAAAACCACTTTTAAAAAAAATATCCACATTTGAAGTTCTATCTTTGAAATTGCTCGGCTTAAAAGTCAAAGTGAGCATGATGTTTCGGTCACGTGACGTCATTTTTTTGGTCACGAGGAAGTTTTTAGCGTTTGGACTCGAAAAAGAAACTAAAAAGTAACAATATTTAAAAGTAGCGGGCAACTCCAAAAACCGGAGCAACAATATTTCAGTTACAAACTTAACATAACAATGTTTCAATTCGCCATGAAACTTTGATTTTATTCTCTATATCCTAAAGAGTTGAAAAAATGTCGCTTTGCTCTCTAAGCTTATCAATTAAAATTGTGTTACAAAACCATGTCTCTTTTTTTTTAAGGGATTAAAGAGACACTACCTATTTGAAAGCTTATCTATGGAGCTGTGCCGACCGATGAATTTTAAAAAATTGGTTCTGGTATCCTCAACAATACACTTTCTAATTTTATTGGTTCACCATTTTCCTATTCAATATACCGCTTTTGGTTTCTGGTGCTTCATTGAGTAAACCTGATGTGCGGAGTAAACGTTTTGACAGCAGCCATTCAAGAGGTGAAGGATTTTTTCAACTTTCAATTCAACTCTAACTAGGGAGGCTCGTTTTAACTAAAACCTCAATAGGCAAATATTCATGGACAAGATACAAGCGGTATTTGGTATTCCAGGTGCAAAGAAAAGGGTAAACAAAAGAAAGTTAAAATATTTTTTTACAGAGGCTAAATATTTCTCCTTCATTCAGCAAAAGTAATGATGGCGGCTTCTCCAAGTTATTATGCCAAATATGCATATATTTTTCGTCTAGCTTCCAAGGACTTGAAGAACTATAGGTTCAGGAAGACGGCACCATAATCACAAAACGACTTAGGCGCTTATTTCAGACTCTAGTTTGAATTTAAAAAAATTGCCTAATACACAAAGGTTCGAATTCTGGGAAGTTGGGACAGGACACTAATCTAGACAGGACACTAATCTATCGCAGGTTAGCCCCCAGCAGAACTGGTACTCATTTATACAGCTGAGTCGACTGAAACAAAGTCAGGTAAAGTGGCACAACACAGTGGCCAGACCGAGGCTCGAACTCGCAACCCTTGGATTACGAGCCGAACATGCTAGCCGCTGGCCACTGCACCGCCGACACAAAAACACCTAACAGTAAAATTCAACCTAAAGTAACAGGAACTAATGAATAAAACTTACCTGTGCCTCTTTTAACAAGAGTTCCACTCCAGTAAGCACCTTCATAACAGGGCTGGAGACTGGTAGGAGCAACACCTTTTGTGTAAATGCTTTCAACTTGAAAAAAAAATTTATCAAATTTTTAAAATTCATTACAAGTGCTGTTGTTGTCATAATTGTTCTCACTCTGGTTATTGCTCTCCATAGTAAAAGTAAGAATATATTCTTGTCAAGTTCATCATAGTAAAAATGTTTTCAATATATTCTTGTCTTATTCATTTTATCACTTAAAATATATGATAAGCCATTTAGTGCATACACTAACTTAACAGCGACGGAACGTTTAAGTACTAATGCTTTAACTCAAAATGAAATAATCTGCTCTTAAAAATTGGAATGCCTGTTGTTACGCTCTAACGCAAAGGATACCTTAACTATTCGGAATGATCGCTGCATAACGTATATAGTACTTTAACTAGTGTGGGAAGACCTACTGTTAAATGTATGGGATAACTTAAAATACTTTGGGATGACTTGCAGTTTAACGTATAGGACACCTTAACTAATGTTGGATGACTTGCTGTCTAAAATATTCAGTAATACCTTAACTAGTGTGGGATGACCTGCTGTGTAGTGTATAGGATACCTTAACTAGTGTGGGACAACCTGCTGTCTGATGTATAGGATACTGTAACTAGTGTGGGATGACCTGCTGTCTGATGTATAGGATACCTTAACTAGTGTAGGGTGACCTTTTGTCTAATGTATAGGATACCTTGACTGGAGTGGGATGACCTGCTATATAATGAACAGGATACCTTAACTAGTGTGGTATGACCTAAAGTCTAATGTATAGGATACCGTAACTACTGTGGGATTACCTGCTGTCTAATGATTGGGATACCTTAACTAGTGTGGGATGACCTACTGTCTAACGTATAGGATACCTTAACTAGTGTAGGATGACCTGCTGTCTGATGTATAGGATACCTTAACTAGTGTAGGGTGACCTTTTGTCTAATGTATAGGATACCTTGACTGGAGTGGGATGACCTGCTATATAATGAACAGGATACCTTAACTAGTGTGGTATGACCTAAAGTCTAATGTATAGGATACCGTAACTACTGTGGGATTACCTGCTGTCTAATGATTGGGATACCTTAACTAGTGTGGGATGACCTACTGTCTAACGTATAGGATACCTTAACTAGTACTAGTGTAGGATGACCTGCTGTCTAATGCATAGGATACCTTAACTAGTGTGGGATGAACTTTTGTCTAAT
>JAOBRD020437726.1:0-20634 GCA_027575215.2 Hydrozoanthus sils | reverse complement strand
GTATAGGATACCTTGAGTACAGTGGGAATAGTTGCTGTCTAATGTATAGGATACCTTAACTAGTGTAGGATGACCTGCTGTCTAATGCATAGGATACCTTAACTAGTGTGGGATGAACTTTTGTCTAATGTATAGGATACCTTGAGTACAGTGGGAATAGTTGCTGTCTAATGTATAGGATACCTTAACTAGTGTAGGATGACCTGGCCACTCAAGCAGCAACTCACGGAGGCGACAATCAAAATTCTCCAAAACTGGTCTCACTTTTGTCACCTCTGCCACATTTTCGTCGTGAAAAATGTCATAATAACGACTCCTGCAATGCACATGCAAGAAAAAGACACTCAGGAAAGGAAACGCCGGTATAAGCTATCATTCACCACAACACAATACTAACCTTTCGTTAACCCTTTGAAACTGTTGGTCAATCATCTTTAATAAAAAAGAAATACAAAAAAACAATGGTTATTTCAAAGATGAGAAAATAAAACTAACAAATAATTATAATAAACATTAACTGAAAACATCTGAGCCTACCTCTGCTCCACGGCTGGAAGATCTTAGGGATTTCCTCAACAGTTCGCACTGAAGCAAGTGCGATAAATGAAAGGACTGTAGTGATTCTGTTACTGGAAACAAAAGATCAATGAGACTAACTATCAAAATGTGGGCGAAAGTTTGTGTCGATAATCCTTCGTGATTTCATACAAGTTCAATTCACTACTTTTGAATGATTTAATAGGGAGTTTAAGATACATGGACGGCAACATCGATGACTGTGGCTTACGAAATACACAGTTCTTGCTTGCCCATTTCGATCACCTATGGATAGTTTGCTTTCTCTTTTCTCCGAGTTACGCTTTGTAAAAATAGAAAAGGATGAAAGTAAATTATCTAATTGTAAAAGAAGATTAACAAAATTTTCTTTAGGTCGTTCTCGTTGTCGTAAAAACTTCAGAACTGAGCTTTTCACGTTCTAGTTTTCAAGTTGACGACGTGCAGGTGATCATAACCCGCACGGCGCATTCCAACGTACAGCTATTGTATTCACTATTGTTTTCTAACGTTGTCATCGGCGTTGGCGTAGTCCTATCTTTCACTCCCTACTGTTAGGCCAGTACGTGCCAAACCAGAAAAGGAATCTATCAGAAATAAAACCTCAAATGATAGACAGTGAGATCCTTCCCATAATCCTTTCACTAAGCGACATAAAACTCCCCCAAAACGTTAAAACTCCTACAAAGGAACTAATAAATTGAGTGAAAATCAAACCACGTAAGCAGTATGACTCAAATCTTAAAATTGAAATCGGGTCTTGTCAATAGAAATAGGGAGCTAACTTCCTCATTAATATCTAAATATCACAGATGCTCTATGCTGAAGTAACATCTGTTCCTTACCCAGTTTTGCTTCCATCAATCCAATTCTATACAATCTGATTCATTAGGCAACCTATCATCAACGCTAGTTTGTGTAGCTAATATAGGTCGTCAATGACCCATCCAAAAATTAACAAGAAAGTCCTGCATGTCTAAAACTGTCTACCAACTTTTACCTAAGCTTTTTGAACAACTTAACGCACTTGTCGTATGTACCTGTCAGTTCCCTATCAAGAGCACGTAAAAGAGTAGCAGCTTGGTAACCACTCAAAAACGCCTCATGAATGCTGTGTGCCATATTTTGAACATGGGCACTTGTGACTTGCCAGGGGGCAGGAAGACCGAAGAGTTGACTGTGAATCTCACACAGCTCAACCAAATTTACTTTGTTTGTTACTGTTTCCGGGTGCTGCTGTGCCTCCTTGAGTTTGGCTTGTTCGTTAAACTCCACAGTTTCACCAATTTGATCCTCTAAACCATCCACTGGCAAAACATCACAGAAGTCTGCATCAAAGCTCGGGAAAGCCTCGTTCAACAACCTCTTATTTTCTTCCTCTTCACTAAGAACGGATACATGCGTTTTGGAACGGAACCTGAAAAGAGGTAAAGCAAACATAAAATGTATATCAAAAAGTTTGATAACGTATGCACATTATGATTACCTTTGAAAAGTGAAGAAGACCGAAAAAACCTCACCCGTTTATTAAAAAAAAAATTACTTAAGAGTAAGAAAAGTACTTCACAACTATTGATATGGTGATCAAAAGTTAAAGGGGTGGATTGAACGATAGACTTATGAAGTTATTAAACAGAATTAATTTCTAGGCCAATTGCAAACGACAAAGAATTTCTGATTTAAACACTTTGATCTTACTTAACAATAAAATCACGAAGTTTGCTCAAAATGACCAAGTTCTAAACAAAGAAAAAAATAAAGTTCCAGGAAATTTTAGAAAGCAAGTGGTTTCAAATTGTCAAAAGTCCTCTTAAACAGTCTTGTGAGTCAAGGTAATTTCTATTAATTGGCAAAAGTAGTAAAATGCCGTTAAGTTTTCCTAGAGAAGGATCAGTCCATTGATTTATTCTTTTGTTTTTATCAAAAGCATTCATTACAAGATGTAATGCAGCAGGAGCGAAGGCAATGGGAAACATGATTCCCTCCAGGTCAACGGAGGTAGTTAAAAAGTTGCAAAAGTTACATGGTGCAGGTGTGCTTGTGGTACGTATAAAAACAATAAAACTCAGGAAATAAAACTTTGTATCATTACAAATAAATGAAAGAAGGGTTAGTAGCTACAGGCGCCCAAGAGCTTGGATATCGCTAGGGAGGGCAGATAATGCACCAGTGCGGATATTTTTGGTCTCGAAATTTGATTTTAATCAAATATAAGTTTGTGGAATATCTAAACATACGTTGGGATAATTTTCGTAACAGGCGAGATAATATATGCGTGCGCCGCATTTAATTCATGAGTTTGGAACACAAAGAAGATAACCAATCCCATCACATTTTATTCATCAGCAATGAAAATTAACTAAATCTTAGATTCCACCTCAAAAATCTGGCTAATTCGCCTCATTCTGTTCTACTAATCAAGGCTCTTTACAAGTCTTGCGAGTCAAGGTAATTTGTATTCGGAATTGCCAAACGTAGTAAATCTCGATGTTTTCCCAGGATTTCAAGTTCGTGGAAAATTTAAACATATGAACAAAGTAATTACCTGTACAGACTTCCCTCCTCCTTCTCTCGCTCCTGCTCTTGCTCTCTTACCATCATCCAGTCCCTTAAGTGATAATCTAATAAAGCAGACAGTATTTCCATGGAACCCCCGTCGAGAAAACCACGAAGATTTGCATGGTTGCGCACGTGAAGAAGCGAAGTTCTCAGAATCCTAAAGAGTGAAATTTAAACCTTCAGTTCTTGAAAACAGGTGATTTTAATACCACCCGTATGTTAGAACTAACTATGGGAAATCTAATAATAACTTTTGGACAAAAATTGGAATTTCATGAAAGGTACTGTGAAATTTGCTTCTCTTACATCAGTTAAAAAGTCTTTCAAAAATATTCCTTTCAAAACATTAAATTTCTTTTTTAGGGTTAATGCAAATAAGTTTTGTTGCACTACCCCTAAAGTATTGTGGCAATACTTACTTGTTTTATTATAACTATTAGAATCTGTATTGTGATGTGTATTTGTATGATCTTAGTTTGACCATTTTGTAAATAGTTTTTAAAAAGTCTTATGTCTAAGCTTTGCATGTGTTTACCCGCTTATCCCTGCATTTAATGCTTTTTTTATTTTTAATTGTTTGCGTTCTTCGACGACTCCAAAGAATAAATGTAATCTGACCCCTGAATTAGTAAGTTTCCAAAGTATTTCGCTGGATCAGCTCCCGTTATTTATATTACCTGCTAATTGTAACAGTGTAACCTACTAAAAGCGAAGAAATAAACTTCATCTTGTATTTGTCTCGTATTGTCTAAACAAACCAAAACAAATTCAATCTGGTAAAAAAAGAGCAAAGGTTACCTCGCAGTTACATCTGAGCCGAAACTGATTAACTCATTTTCTGAGTCCAAGCCCTTAGCCAGAACTGCAACAGAAGTACGTCAAAGACAAGATAGTTAACATGAATAAAAGGATTAATGGTTTGCGCAATTATGGTCAATTAATTAAATACAGTGCACTTTGGTTCAAAACCTTGAAAAATTGACAAAAATTTTAATTTGAAGTCATAAGTTAAACCAAAAATAAACTACCATTAAGGAAAAAAACACTAAATTCTGTTTCCTTGCAAATCTTCTAATGTGGGCACACGTTAAAAGGCAAGGAGGCAAGAGTAGAGGAAAAATTGATAATAAAAGGATTTATATAAAAAATATAACTCTAGACAAACCTTGTCTAATTTAAAAGAACAAAGTACTCACCTTGCATTATGTACGTAATTGGAATAGAAGCAGTATACGTTAACAGAACTCACCTTGAACTGTTTTCAAAACTTGGCTGGAAGCCAGGGTCCTGGCAAGGTCAAGAGTTGGACCACATTTCGTAGGTGGAAAGCTTCCAAGAGTTAAGAATAGCTCAGTAGCATTCGTAACCTGGAGTTAATCATTTCGTGCAATTCTTGAGTGGTATTCATTAAGTGGTGTTAGTAACACTTTTTAAGTTCAGAAGACTAAAACTGCTGACTAGACAATAACTACCACTACTATTATCACCAACAGCATCTTTACCCTTTTATTTCCACCACAAGAAAGTCCTACTACATACCTCTTACAAAATGAGTGCGAGGTTCGTACCTTACAGAGCTTTTTTTCCATTCTTATGGCGCGAAGCCAGGTACGTTGTTTACGTTAAAGTTTCCGTTTGTTTTTCCGTTGTAAAAAACTAAAAGAATTTTCAAATTATTTTCTGCCGTGCGGTTGCATTTTCTATCTTTTTCGCTGAAAACAAACTCGTCAATTTCTTAAGTTGAAGACAAAGTCGATCCTTCTTCTTTCTCTAAGTGTACTTTGTGGTTTACTTCTCTTCTGGGTTGATCATGAAATCAAACACAACTTCGAAAGTTTGACATTTCTTCTTCGTCGCTACTGTAAATAAGCGTTTGAACATTGTTTTGCTTAGTTATTTTCTCGGACATTTTTTCAAATTTAAAACCACAGTAGTTGTGTGTTGGTCTGATGAAAATAAATCTTAAGAGTTTAAGATACGAGCACGCCAAAAACAAAAGGGATGCAATAGCTGCACTTTGAAATGCGCCCAGCTGGTCGTCTTAGTCTTGAATTCACATCGTGAAAAGCTAAGTTTTAAAGTTTTTACGACTACGAAAACGGCCTAAGGAAAATTTTGCTAATCTTTATTTTCATTTTTCTATTCACAAAGCGCAACTTGGGCGAAAGAAAAAGCAAACTAGTTATACGTGACTTGGAAAGCGTAAACAAGAAAAGTGTTGTTTTTTTGTCAGCTGTTGTTGTCAATGTTGCCGTCCTTGTACCTTAAACTCTCAATTACCGCCGCTGCTTCTGCAACACAACTACCACACAATTAAATTGAACCAATTAGGTCTTTTATAACATAGAGGGCAAAATTACTTCGAGCTGAATGGATAACAGTGGGGGCATTTTTTCTTAATTCAGGGCAAAATTACTGTGCGCTGCATGGTCACTGGTATACTTCCAAAAATTTCAAAAAGTCTCAAAAATGCCTTAGCAGCATTTTCCGAAGGTTAACGAAAATTTCCGAAGATTTCCGAACGTTTCCGAATACTTCCGAAGATTTTACAACTTTTTAAAAAATTTATAAAAATGCCTTAGAAACGATTTTAAACCTCGTCCAAAGATTTTCGTATAATTTCTGAGATTGTTTTATTACAGGTACGTCTTTCGAAGAAACTTGAGATAATTGAGTTAAGTTATGCAACACTTTCTCTTGAGAAACCGTGGTGAATGAAGAGTTTTGCCCTCGATGTCATAAACAGGTAATCGAAAGGTTCCTCGTAAAATTTAGAATTAATATCACTTGTGTTTTCAATTTTTTTCCAAATTTTGGGAAAAGTTGAAAACACTCGTGAAATTAATCCTTAATTTTACTCGGCCCCATGCGATTACATATACTAATCTGCAAGAACAAAAATTAATACCTGAGTCAGGCCCATTTGTTGACATCTTTGGAAGAACAACCATCGTTGCAGTAACGAATTTATTTGATTCCCAATTTTTTTCGTTCCAAAGATGATCTACAATGGCAATGAGGGATCATGGTGTAAATAAGTAATAAAAATCTATGTATAGCTAAAGAGCTTTTCAGGGTCAAGTTTTCAAGTTCCTGTACAAATTTAACACAGTTAAGAACTGTTCGGGGAGAGGCTGTTTGGCTATTTAGAAGCATGGTGTATGACTCTGGGGTCACTGACGATGAATCCGGTTAGAGATTAAATAAATTTGAGCCCAAGTAACCCGCATTCAAACCCAGCACCCTAACCACTGAGCAACGCAGGCTTCTCAGTAACATCTACAGAAATCATTCAACATTTGGAAAAGAAAATAGTATGAGTCGTTTTCTATCTACAATCAAATGCAAAAAATGAAACCATATACTTGTCACTGTCTAACACTCGTAGTAGAAACATCAATGCTAGAGTCAACTACCAAGTAATGTGCTGACCAAAGCCTAAAATTCCCAGTGGGAACTCCCTAGGAGTCCCCGGGCAAGACTAAGGGAAGAGGCTAGGATTAGTGCTCGTGCTCCAAGTAGAGTATGGGGCCTTTTTTATACCGACATGAAAAAACTGTGTCGAAGAAACCTTTTTAAATTGTTAAAAGCCTGTTTCGGAAAGACACGTGACGATACGTTTAAGAAATTTAAGGAAAACTTGAGCAACGATAACGGCAATGTTGATGACGACGTCCTCTGATGCTTTCTTGACAGAAAAGGGTGAAGTTACCTTTCTCAATAATAAAAAATAACAATGAGAAAATTCTTAGTAGGTCAATCAAATTTCCCTAAAAGATCAATTCCACGTATTTTTGAAGACAAAGCGGAAATGTGGCCATTTAAAAGCATTCTAACGTGATGTAATGGTACTATGTGGTTGTGGGTGGCGTTCCCTTCTCGTTTCTTCCATAACACAGATAAAACGAAAAGGGCAACAAAGTAAAGATTGGATGAGAGTTTGTATTTGAAACCAAAGAACGCAAGCACGCAACGTACGGATATGGGCAGTCATGTACAGTTGAAGGCCAACAGTCGATGTAAAAGTTCTCTTTGGATCAAGGATCTAACTAAGCAAGCGTGCAATGTATCACTGTTAAGATAAACGTCACCTGTGCAACAGCCGCCTGGAACGGAGCCAAGAGATCACAGTACAGAGGGTACTTGTACTTCAAGTCTTGGAGGAATTTCTCTGCTGATGCCTGCCACGTCTCCTGTCTCTTAAGAATACTCTCCACCTGGCTAACACTGAAAGCTTTATCCTGTGACCCTGTAGGCCCATCGCAGTCTAGCTGGTTAGCACTCGCTTCCATTTGTTTAAGGATGTCAAGCACAAACGCAGGACTTCCCACAGTTGACAGAAAGTGTTCCGTCCTTTGTAAGATCTCTTCAAACTAAAAAATTAAAAGTGGTAAAACAAAATTAAATAATGGCCGAGAACTTCTAAAACTCATAGGACTGACTACGCTAAAACTAGGAACATACTGTTCAAGCGGATAACTTTCCATCACTAATATAGTTATCTCAAAAGCAAATTTCAGAGTGGATTTAAACGGATCCTCACCCCTTCTTCATTTTAAGGGACTTGCTTTACTCAGCTCTTCAGCTTTATTTAATTATCAGCAGGCTCATGCAATTTGTAGTAAAAGAATCTGCCTATAAATCAGGACAAGTTGGTCTTACTGGAAATTTTAAACATACAAGTATTTGATGTGGATTCTAAAAAGTGGACCTTAAATCTTAAACGCTTTTTTTCTTGTGACTTTATAACTTTATCCTGGTATTTGATGGATCCTAAAGGCAAAAAAACGACTCCATCACCCTAGAGGGAGAATAATTGAGTAGCAAATAAGACGAAATAACTCTTTTAAGAACAAACACAGATAGCCTAGTCATTTAACACCATTTATACAAGAACGTTCTTCAGATAGCATTGAAAAGTATGTTTAAGTCTTCACATCTGGGGTTTCGTTGTATGGATTTTCACCTGGGATGGGTTTGGTCTAAATGCTACATTCCTGCTGAGCCTCTGTTCCTCAACACGCAGTGTTTTCAGTTTCATCACCAAAGCCTGGACTCGGGTCGGATTGGACGTGACGGGAACTGGAGAACAGCCTTCTTCTGACACTAAACGCTGCACGTCAACATCTAGCCCAGTCCACACGCGATCAGCAAAAAATCGAATTTTGAGTTCTTGCATGATATCTGAAATCTGAGAATATTTCCAACAAACATTCGATAAGAAAAACAAACTAAATACGCAGAACACCACTTGGCAGTGTCTTCTTTTCAACTTAAAAAGCACTTGATTTATTAGTTTTAGTTCCATGGCACTTTGACTCAAGGAGTCACGGGAGAGCTAGAATTAGGACTCTAGGTCCCCATCGAGGTTTGCTAGTGGGACCTACAGTTTATCCGAGAATACCCGAAGGTCTAATCATTTCCAGATGTTAAAGCAATGGCAGCACCTTCTCGATTATTTTAAGACCCAGAGCGAAGGTCTAACCCTGGTTTCCCTCACGGCAGTTGGCTGACCCTAATTCTTAGTGAGCAAATTGTGCTATCAATCTGTGCCCTTAAAATATTCTCAGAAAATTTCTCACGGAACTTTTCTCTTCAGTATTTTTGTCGAAGGCTAAGAAAACATTTACTGAGTATGAAACAATTCCATGTTGAATTTCATTTCAACAGCCTTCTTGTCACTTTGTGTCTACAGTTTTTCAGGGGCAGTTTCTGCCAAATATAAACGTTTAAAACATTTGCCAGAATAAACTGCTAAACAACGTATAGGGGAATAGTCTACCACGTTGTAAAAATGAAATGTATCAACAAATTCTATACCACAATAGCCGTTAGTACAAAAACTTGGGGCAAGAAAAAGTTACAGCTAGGACTAACTGCAATTCATACCTCTTTAGTGACATATTCAAGTTCTATTTTGTCTCGTTCAACAGGATCAACCGGTCCAACTGGTTTAAACAACAGGCTTTGAATCACACCCAGCTTCACCCAAACACAGCTACGTTTCACGGTATCCCTCATTGCTTCATCAAAACCTAATGAGGACAGGCATCGCATAAGAACAACCGCAGGCTGTTATTTAGTTCAAAACAAGGAAATAAGTATGTCGTAAACGCTTTAAAAAGCCCCAATCCCCTCTCTCGCCCTCTCTAATAAGCTCCCCTCTCTAATAAGCTCCCCTCTCTAATAAGCTCCCCTCTCTAATAAGCTCCCCTGTCAGGAGGGTCCAAAAAAACCAAGGGCCAGGCTGTTCAAAGGCTGGTTAACTTTAACCTGGTTAAGACTGAGTTCAGGCAGTAATCACTTCTCTAAGCAAAAGGTTTACGGTTCTTGTGAAACACTTGGATTTTCCACGAAAAAAACTTGTTAATTCCAAATAACAGCTCAAACCAGTCTCTGTAAGAATAAAAACACAAGCACAAGTTAAAAATTTAACCCTGCGTTACAACTTAACGTTAAGGTTTCGTACGTTTCGTACGCTCCTCAAAATGCACGACCCTTAGCGGTGGCAAGGGTAGTTTAAGGAGAACTACACAGTTGCCTAATCACTGAGCAATTACAGTCCTACTGACCTTTGAGGAGTGGGCTGAAGGCTGAAACACACACCAAATGTTGCATGCACTCCCGAACATGCTTGTTGACCATATCCGCCATCTCAGCTGTGCCATATTGCACAACATCCTTGTCTACCGCAACACAAAGTTCTTGCAGAGCTGTCTGGTATTCTAGCACAGGAACAGTAGAGTTCTCAACAAGCTTTGTCAGGTGGGTTACACATGGCAACAACCTGGAGCACGAGTCAGGGGGCTCGAAAGCCATCAACACTCTGCACAGCGTAAGAATCTGGAGCTGAACTTCATGAGTCCTACAGAAATAACAGAAAACCATTTCGTATTAAGGAAATGGTTTACATTTTTAAAGCCATTGAGTTAGTAAATACGAGCTTAACAAAACTACGTTAGTTTGTAGCAATTCGGCCAAAAGCGCGAAGGTCTCTGACCCTCATTTTCATGGGGAGCAAAAACGTTACTGGCTAATTTTAACAACTTTACATCACTAGCAAGATCTATTTCTGTGGGAATTCGAGCCTGTCTGTTAGCTATGCCGTGATGACGAGGCCCAACAAGGCCAAAACAGCTGTCTATGGAAACGAATGGAAATCATGTGCTTAACCAAGTGCCTGGTATTTTTTAGGATTGAAAACTGCAAAGCTACTAGGCTGCTTGCAGTCTCGCTTTTAGCAAATGTGGGTACTGAACAAGAAGCTAAGGCAGAAATCCATTGGCGAACATCCTATTACACGCACACCTTTATTTTGGTAACACAACAAGGTGGTAGAATTTTTTCACAACTTTCAGAAAGCGTAGCATGACGAATGGGAAAAACTCGTACTCGTACACGTTGTCGAATCTGAAGGTCTCTGTTCTCAATCAGAAACCACCTTGATGATCGCGTAAAGCGTGAAACTCGAGCTGCAAACACAGGTTCTTTCCTCTTTCCTCACTTGAATCTTCATGTTGTATTTATAAATTTGCCACTGAATGACAACACTCTATAGAATGGTTATTTCTAGGCTTGGGCTGAGCTATATTGTCCTTAAAATCCCACGACCAAACTCTCAGCTGACCCCGTAGCTCAGTTGGTTAGAGCGACTTAAATCTGTTTCGTAGGTCGTGGGTTCGAATCCCACTGGGGTCAGAGATTTTTTCTCTTTCCTTCGTGTGTGTTTATGGGATTCTTTGTTAATGCTGTAGATCAGCGAAACTTGGATTATACCCCGTTCCAGTGGTAAGGCCTCGCTTGAATCTTCATGTTGTATTTACAGGTTCTTTCCCTACTATGTAACTTTGCTCTGTGGACTGCTCAACATGGAACATTCTCGGTGAAAAGGTTTAGAGGATCTTATTTATTTATTTATTTATACACACAAAGTTTTGTACTGTCTATAGGTGGATTACTAAATTGTATACATGTTAAAGGCATAAATCCAACTTCCACATTAAAACAAAATAAGTCGAAAAATCGAAAGAGTGGGGAAGTTAGCAATCAGTAAAGCTTTTAGCTTGATACATTCGGAGAAATGAGCCTTTTAAAACTCCAAAATTTACAGTAATTGTATGGAGTTGAGGCAACTCTTGCCACCCAGCAATACAATCTATGTAATTCAACAACTTTTGAAACCTTGCTTATCTCGAAGTATTCTATGTATCGAGCTGAAACTTTCACTTTGCAATACTCGCTCAATATCGAATTTTGGACTCGTTTTGTCTCAACGTTGACGTTTAATTTATGTTAACGAGGCAAATGTGAGAAATTACGTCATACGGAAATCCGCCTAAAACAATCTACATTCAAGTTGATTCTACATTTCGGCCTCCTAGTCAAAAAAAGTGCCGCTTAATGAAAGAAAACAGAAGTTGAAAGTTTCTTACCTTGTAGTGTCGTTCAAATTGGACACGAAATCGCCATTAACCCACAATGTACGGGAAAGAGACATAAGCTGGTCCAGCTTCTCCTGGTGCTCCCCTATACCGACTGAAGACAAACCTGCCGCATCGCCTCGTGCTTTCATGCTTTGATTTGAGGATAAACTTAACTCTTGGAAGAGGTCAAACTCATGAAAGGGCTTGCAAGGTTCCTACAACATCAATAATATATTAGTAAAAATAAAAACAATAATAATGATGATGATAATAATAATAACAATAATAATAATAGTAATAGTAACAGTTATAGCAATAGCAGCAGTTAATAGTAATAGTTATAGTAGTAGTAATAATAGTAAGATCAATAACAATAGTAATAGTAATAGCAATAGAAATAGTTTATAGTAATGGTAATAGTAATTGAAACAGTAATAGAAATAGTAATAGTAATAGTAATAGCAACAGCAACAGCAATAGTAATAGTAATAGTAATAGTAAAAGTAATAGTAATAGCAATAATATCAATAGTAAAAGTAATAGTAATAGTAATTTAGTAATAGTAATAGCAATAGTTAATAGTAATAGTAATAGAAATAGTAATAGAAATAGTAATAGCAATAGTAATATTAATAGTAACAGTAATAGCAATAGCAACAGTTAATAGTAATAGTAATAGAAACAGTAATTGTAATAGAAATAGCAATAGTTAATAGTAATAGTAATTAAGTAATAGTAATAGTAACAGTAATAGCAATAGCAATAGTTAATATTAATATTAATATTAACATTAATAGTAAAAGTAATAGTAATAGTAATTGAAATTGTAATATTAATAATATTAACAGTAAAAGTAGTAGTAATAGTAATATTAATAGCAATAGTTAATAGTAATAGTAACAGTAACACAAATCATTTCTTCTCTTTAATATAAACAAATGAACAGTTCATTTCTAGGTTTTGAGCACTGGGTTAAACTTGAAGCTTGTTTCAATTATATGAAACTGGTACTGGCAAATAAAAATGAAATAGTTTACCTCCTCCACTGAGATATCCAAGCTCAGATTGTTCAGCCGACTGTCGAGGGTCTGCAAACTTGGACTTGAGAAAAAGTAGATGGACTTCTGTTCCTGCTGACTTAAATATGATTCGATCATCTGTGACAGAGACTCCTGCAAGCGAGTATAGAAAATTTCTTTTTCTTCCTACAGAAAAAGAAAAAAAAAACAGATAAGACTAAAGCTAACATTGAAACTGTGGCCAAAAAAAATTTCAAACAATGTCAATCTCTAATAACAAGTCTTCATTTTTTACAGCTGAATGCCAGTGCAATGACCCTAAGGGAATGGAACTATATATATCTATTACATCTGATAACTTTCATGGTCTTTACTACAAGTTTCCCGAGAGACCCTCATTTCTCAAGTTCTTTTTGAGATCCCGGCAAAAAATCGCGAGAACGAGTTTTCATTTTAACATTATCTGAGAAGGCAACAACACCTGCTATATTGGCACTGATTTATAATATATGTACCACTATAGGAGGGATTCAGTTATTGTTATCAACGAGTCAACTGTTCTTTGATTGGTAGTTTGAGACAAAGGTCTCTTTGTTCCACATCTCAAGAGATTTAGATTTGAAAAGGTTTCTTTGTAAACATTACGTCAGCTGAAATCCGCCCATGAAAACTATTAAGGCACGTCCTGATTGACTTTAAGTGTCTTGCACAAAGAACTGATTAACAAGATTATAGTTATCTCAGTTTAATTTGGTTTAAATAGCGTGTTAATTGACTGAACTAGAGCAGTGGGGTGGTAGAAGGGAGGGGTGGTAGCTTTTCAAAGGGTAGAGACAAGGTAGACACTAGTGGAACTTTACACAGCAAGGACGATCTGACAATAATAATAAAAATTCACTCTGCAATCGAGTTAAAAACAATACTCACGTGTAAGGTCAACAATTATATATCACTGATGAAGATACTTAGTAAAATTGTTCAGTTGTCACAAGATGTGAGTCGTTGAGGCCGGGGCAACTTACATCGTAAGATAAATTAACTATTTTACTAAAACTCACGTGACTCAGCACTTGCAAGAGGTTCTTATAGTACCCAAGGAGCAGCGGACACCGTACGGTGCTGTGAGTCTGATACGAGAGCAGGCTGGCCAGTTTTCTATCCAAACTTGATGGCTCCTGGGAACTAAGATAAAAGACGCCATAGCCTTAATGGCAACGTACTTCACACAACTGATATTATCACTACATTGTTTTGATTGGTAAAAAGATTAGCAAATATCATATTTATAGTATTATCCAGTTGCGGGAGGCCCAGACTAGATTCCCGGTGCCAGACCTTTACACAGGGTCTTAACAAACTGAAGAGAAGAAGCTGCCCTTGCTCTACATCTGCAGACCATTAGACTTTTGCGTTCTCTCAGAGGAGGACGTTATTCCGCAAACCTTATAATTGGGTTGTAGAAACCTGTTGGGCTTTCTGACTACCCGAGAGTAGTGAAGACTATAAAAAAACAGCTTGATAAAACAGGAAATTGGTTGTGAAAATAAGTTGAACTGAAGATATCTGTATTGATCGTTTACAAGAATTTGTTCAAGTGATTAATTTGAAGTTTATGTAGCAAATTCAGAGACATTTTTTCTAAACTTGAACAAACTTTTGCTGATGTAGAAATGCTCTTAACGTTACTGTCTTACCTGCCAAGTTTCCACTTAAGATTGAAAAGAGCAAATGCACCCAACACGGACAGCTCCTTGAACACACCCAGAAAGTGATGCAGCGGTAACAAGGAAAGTTTTCCTCTCTCTGCTGGTGATAAACTTGTCACACTTCCCTGTTCGTCATGTGCTGTAATATTTGAACTGACGTCATGTGAAACAGAGAGTCCACTGCTACCAAGCGCGGTAGACAGTTTACCTAATACTAACTGAATACTGTTGATGTTATCAGCACACTGATCTAAGCTCCTTGCTAATAATATCTGATGCGCTACACTCACAAGCTCGTCTCTCAAGCGGCTTCCGTCATGCGTGAGGGTTTTCAGTTGGCAAACCAGATCCCTCTGTCCATGTAGAGTGTGCAGTGAGCGCTGTTTGTCAATACTCAACAGCTGGCACAGAGCTTGGAGTTCATTCTGCAAGGAAATCAAAATATAATAGTAAGCAATCAGCTAGAACAAAAATGCAGCTTCACAAAGATCAGATAACTGCAGTCGATTATTGAGGCTATGCTATCTTACAACTTATGCAGTGACGATCTCACTAAATCAAGGCTCTCTAGAGGTTTAAGGACAGTACAAGGTATCTAACTATATAGAGAAAAATAGCAATGGTTGACTTTCATCTACTACTGAAAAACAAAAAAAAAGAAGCCTGCATAATAGAACTGCTGAGAAGGTGCTGCCTTTGATCTAACACCTTTGCGTATTTTCAGATCTCCTTTGGACATTAACTGTAAACCCTTGATAGCAGACCTCAAAGGGGACGTCAAGTCCTATTGCATGCCTATTTTGACATTGCACGGTTAGATGCATCTTCTCGGATAAGGACATTAACCATAGGCCGAGGGTGAGAGACCTCAAAGGGGGCCTCGAGTCCTTTTGCATACCAGTTCTAGAATGAACACAGTTAGATTTTTGCATCTACTCAGACAAGGGCACTAAACGGAGGCCCAGGGTTGCAAATCTCAAAGTTCTATTCCCTGTTCTAGCACGACTCCTTGAGTCAAAATGTCAAAAACAAAAGCTGCGGTTTAAAAGTCCACATCCTTTGAAAACAAAATTGAATGAAAACCATTAGAAGCAAACTCACTGTAACACGGAAAAGAGCTTCATTTCTGAACGGCAGGGGATGTCCATACTCTTTCAAGACACTTGTGTACCTCCTAGAGGACTCGCTGTCTTCTCCAAGATAGCGACTGAGAAGGTTGATAACCGTCACCAAATCTCCTGGTATCACACTTGAAAAAAGAACCATCAAAACAATTGAAAGTTACGTTTATTTCGGAACATTTAACAAATGAGAAGAGCTGAGCTGCGCTGAGAGGTGTCTATTGGAAGTGTGTCGCGAAGTTGTGTTGGATCATTTGGTCTTATAAATTCCCTGATAGTCCAGAAAAAGGACCGAAAATTTGGAATTTGTAAGAGTTGCGACATCCTTAAGAATTCACAAAAAAAACTCTTATTACACAACTTACAGACAAAATTCGTTAAATCTGTAGCAAACAAACCTCGAATTTTGCAAAAGGTGGGGCACAACACTCAAACATCTTTCCATGGTCCAGTGCCAATGCAGTGATAACGTCATAAGACTAAAGCTCCTTGAGGGTGCTTTGTCACAGGCATCCCATAGCCTATCCCTCCATTTGAGTCCGTCGAGAGCCTGAAAAATAAACAATTGTCATTCAAATTAACAGAATGGCCGTAAGTTTTCTGTAGAAGGAAGATGAAAGTGAGGCAATCACAACTTTTTACCAGCACTCATGTAGGGCAGTATGTTTTATATCCTTATAAGTTGACTTTTCCTTGGGACACACTTCCACACAGTTTGCTAATACCCCTCTACCCCCATCCCCCATCCAGCCAAATCAAATAAGTTGTTACTAGAACTATTATTGCATGCAAGTATCACTTCAATTAAAAGCGTATTCCAAAAATGCAACAAAAACAAGAAACATCTTTGGAACTAATTACAAAGCAACTACCTGAATCTTATTAAATCTTATCTTACTTTATTGCAGTTTCAGGTCATGGATATAATATTGAGGCAAAAAGAACCAAACAATCATTAATAAATGTATTTTATGAAAACAGTAAGTATGAAGGAGTTTTGATAACCACTATTCAAAATCACAAAAACAGAAAAAACGTTATTCATTCAAAACACCAAAAATAATTACTTGAAGATGGTTTCAATCATCAAAAACGTGTTTTAAACTTTTAATTCTAACTTTTACACCTTTGTAAAATCTTGGCAGGAAAGAAGTTGAATGACTTACTTTTTGCAGATGATCGTTATCAAAAACCTGTCTTGTATTGATGAGTTGTTCTATCATTACATCAAACGCCTTGAAGAACGGTACAAGGTGTGCCACGATTGCATGAGGAAGTGTTTCAGACGGCAACCGTCCCATGTGGAATTCACGTGATACTTGCAGAAGGCTACTATCACAACCAAAGTGTTCAGCAACAGGTTTGGACTCTATCCAACGATGTTTGAAATGTTCCCCAAACAAATACAGTCTAGAACCATAAGATCAAACTCCTGTTTGTGAAAAGATCTTTGGAAAACTCAATCTTTGGACATTTCACAAACAAACAAAAATTCAAAAAACCAAACGCAAAATTTGGAACTAGTATTTACTGTACAACAACAAAAAACTTAAAATAGTTTGTTAATTGCATGGATCTTTAACAATAGAACTTTCCGTGTTCAATTTACCGCTGACAAAAATAGACTGTCAGTGCACATGTACATTCACAAATTCCAGCGTGGAGGAACTGAATTCTAAAATGAAACAATACACTGATTTTTGAATAAACCTTTTCTCGCTGGAAGCATTTTACTTCAGTTCGAGACTATGGATTACACGTGAGCCGACAGTCTATTGTTGTCAGCGATACATTGAACATGAAAAAGGTCTTTTGTTACTGAAACAAATCTCCTAATAGCAATTGCGTTAGTACCTATTCGAATAGCTTGCCATGTCCTCAAGTGTCTGCACTGGGTCCTGAGGGTTGTTCATCACACTCAGTAGGTGTTCATAAAGCTCTGTGTTGAGCCTGAGGTCCCACGGCTGGTGTGTCAGCAGTTCACTTTCTGAAAAAATTATTACAGATAACTTCAGTTAGTCGTGGTTGCTATATCTAACTTTAGCAAAGTTTTCATTCGTCCACCAAGTGGAAACTGCCAATGCCTTTTTGAAAACACTTTCTAATCTACCATGTCAACAAAACTGATAACGCCGACACAAAATATCTTCCGATACCTAACTGTACTCCCCTTGGTGGATTTACTTCAGCCGAAAATTAAGTGATGAACGGACAGCTGCGAGGATAAGCCAAAAAAAAAATTTTCGCTAAGAATTTCGTAAAGTAAGTAGTAGTAATTAATAAAGACAACATGAAAAGTACGTGAAAGTGTACTAGGCTTCAAGTACTAGGTGCAGTTCAATGGCAAGATACAGCTATGATTTACTAAACATCAGACTTATAGGCGAGTTTAAACAGATTGCAAGACAGTCAACTGCGATGGCCAAGCGGTTAGTGTGTTCAACTCGCATCTCTATGGTCCCAAGTTTAAGCCCTGGTCAGAAAACTGTATTGTTTCCTCGAGCATGGCTCTTTACCTGACTTGTTCCAGTCGATTCAGCTGTGCAAATGAGCACCAGCTTATGCTGGGGGCTAACATACGATGGATTAGTGTCCTGTCCAGGTGGAGTCAAAGTCTCTCATCTGCTTAACACTATGGAAACCGGAAATAAGCGCCAACCTAATGAGCAACATGGCTAGAGAAAGGACTTAGCTTTTTTAGCTAAAAAGATTAGCTTAGTGATCTCATCATTCCAGTTTAGTTAGTTAGTCAAGCCCCTTAGTTCCTCCTGGAGCATAAGCCATTAACGATCTCCTTCCTCCATCTTGTCCTGTCTTGGCCTAGTCTTTCTAAGGTTTTCCAGGTGTGGCCCCAGTCCTTCATTTCTTCCTCAACACCACGCCTGCAGGTGTTCTTGGGGCATCCTCTTTTTCGCTTCCCCACTTGGGGGTTCAACGCTTGTCTTGTAACACTGTCTTGATGTTTCCTTAACGTGTGACCAATCCATCTCCATTTTCTTCGCCTAATTTGTGATTGAATGGCCTCTTGACTTTTTTGTTTCCAAAGATCTTCGTTTGTTATTTTCTCTGTCCAAGAAGTCTTCAGGATCTTCCTCAAACATTTGCTTACGAATAATTGCAGCTTGTTGTTGGATGATTTGGTGTTTTGCCATGTCTCTGAACGATACAACAGAACACTTCTCACATTGGAATTGAAGATTCTGGGCTTTGTTTTGCAGGAGATGACACGCGAATTTCATTTCCAGTTCTACTTGAAAAGTGCCCAACGTCATCTGCAAAGTCAAGATCTTCAAGTTGTTTCTGTAGGTTCCAATGTGTGCCAGTTTGTTGTTTATCTGTTGTCTCCTTCATGATCCAATCGATCGCCAGCAGGAACAAAAATGGTGACATCAAGCAACCTACGCCTGTCCTTATCGCAAAACTATCGCATAGTCTCCCGGCATGAACTACTTTGCAGGTCATTGGGTCGTGAGAATCCTTGATAATCCTGATGAATTTTCCAGGGATGCCGTAGTGCATCGGTTTACAGTAATACTAATAAATACAGTTAACTACTTGTAGTGTCTTAAGAGCAACACGTGATAATGTGGTGACACCTTAAGCTAAAAGCATAACCATTCACTAACCTCTGCTACTGCTACTCAGTGCCTTCAAACTCTCATCCAAAGTTTTCATGAGGTCATGTGAGAACAGCGCCTCCATTCTTCTGGCTGTTACCTCAACTGCTTGTCTCAAATACATGCACTCATTCTCGACACAACTTTGTGATGCCACAACTGATTTCAGAAGTCCAATTCTTAATTTCCAATCCCTAGCTGACGCCCTTTCAAATGCTATATCAACAGCTGTCTCCAGTTCTCCTTCTGGTAAGTTTTGATGCAGCAACGAAAAGAGAGGAGCGAGGTGCCATCTTGTTATGGACAATACTGAGTTTGTAGTGAATTCTTGGACAGAAGGGATGTATCCTGGTAAAACCCTGGCCATTGCAGGACGATAATCTTCTTTCATGGCATAATGTTCAAAACTTTGACGAACCAAATCCTCTGCCATCTTTACAAGAGAAAACCAATGGTAAGTAGGTAGTAACATAGCTTTTAATAATGGTACGGTTTGATGTAACAATTTTATTCTTTTGGATCTGAAATCTATCCTGCGCAATAGATCGGTAAGCTTAGAATAACAAATTCGAACATATTTAACCTTTGAATGCAACAGAGGGACGAAAAATGATGAGCCTGTTTATGCTTGTCCAGTGTTTTATTTCCTACATAGATATCTAGCAAAGGGGTTTTAATGGTAGTCTTAAAATTCTTTATTATTTTGTACTGACAATAGGCTTGTATCTCGTGGAACCACTCCTGTTTTTGATTGTCTATTTTTGGTTCGTACATAGATCTGATTAAGGGCTATTGTCACATAGTATCGTAACTGTTGGTGGTTGTCTAATCGTGACTTCGCATAACATTCTTGGTGTCAAACAAAACTGTTATCTGAGTCCGTTTCATCAGCTCAAATTTGATAGTTCTGTGCTTATAACTAACGTCAAGCAATTTAGTTTGATAATTTCTACGGTTTAAATTTCCCGTGCGCTGCCATTTTGAAATTTGACAGTTTTGGTTGCTGTGCCAGTGTCAACTCACAATGAATACAATAGCGACGAACGAGAGGTTATCTTGCACTGCAATCATAACACGTCACATTTCAAAATAGCGGTGCACGGGAAAATCAAAGCGTGGAAATAATCAAACTAAATTGCTCGGTGTTGGAGTTATGTGCAAAACTATCAAAATTGAGCTGCTGACATCGATGCAGTGTTAGTAATAGTTTCTTTTTTTTTGAGATTAAAAGTGTTAAACAGTGGAGTATACCTTAAAGGGCTATTTATCACTTATTAAATTTTCAACCTCGAATATTGAGTTTTTAGCGTTCTGATTGGTTAAGTCAATCTCGGTTATCAGCTCATATACCGAAATGACCATATATGGAAACTTACTAGGTAGTGTTGCAAAGCAGAAATATATTTCTTAATAAATTTTAGCAGTCATTTTCAAGTATCAATAGGTTTGGAAAATTCAAGAAATTTAATAAAACAATCATTCCATTCTCGCTTGTTGGATATGAGTAGCTCAGTTGGTTAGTGCGCGGCCTTCCGAGCTAGAGGTCCCCAGTTCCAACCCCGGTGACTGCACGTCTGTTTCGACTTTCTTCTGATCAGTGTAGCTGTAGCTTTGAATACCCGTAAAACGGAGCA
>JAOBRD020437621.1:0-15402 GCA_027575215.2 Hydrozoanthus sils | reverse complement strand
CAGTCAAAATATTCTCACTAGCACCTGAAACAAAGAATGTGCAGGGTCACAGTTCGTTCAACATAAAACAAAGTACCCTGCACAAAGTGATGTTGCAGAAAACACAAAAGCTTTTGAAATGCAAATCAACAAACAGCCAGTCAAAATATTCTCACTAGCACCTGAAACAAAGAATGTGCAGGGTCACAGTTCGTTCAACATAAAACAAAGTACCTTTGTACGTTCTTTGAAGTTCCCTTTTGAGGTTTGCTGGCATTCCTAACCAGTCCGTATATTAATTATGGTTTGTATTCACCTATACTTAAGCATAGATCCTCATAACACAACCATTATAGCTCAATATAAATATTGTAATATTATAACAAGAGGCCAATTCCAAGTTACTCTCCAATGTGCACAAATAAAAATTCAAGTTGAGGCCAAAAGCTAAACAATACAGCAAATAAATGTATGAAAAAATGAAACTTGTGTGAAGTGGAGTGTAAATTGAAATGGCCTAGTTAACCCACGGATATAATTTGTATCCTTAAACCGATGAAAGCTTTTTTGTTGCTTTGAAAAAGAATTCCATCCATTTTTAATGCCCTGACAAAGATGAACACGGGGTCTGAGGTTTACTCACCCAAGGAGTTTTGGAAACATACTAGATAGATTCTAACTCATATCTTCAAATTTGTTGTTTTACATTCCTCATTAGTGCAAAAGTATTGGTAAAAATATTACAATAACTAAATTAATACTAAATATTGAGTAACAGAATAAAAGCTTGAGTTTTTACAAGTTCAGAAGACATAAAAGACACTTCACCTACTGTATGCCTATTTTACCTTAAATTCATAGTCAATGCCTTAGAATACTTTCCTTCCTTTCGTTATTTGACCAAAAGTGTTTGAAAACCACTCCACCTTCTAACTTCTAACTCTGCCCTCCAGATACTTCACAGAAATCCAATCAGTTTATCACAGTTTAAGGTAAGTTTTCTATTATTCTTTGATTGTTTTATCAGACAGGTTTTTCCTGACCACTCTCAACAAGATCTTGCTTGGTTTTTGGCGTGTTGTCAACTGGGTTGCGCGAATAGAGAACAATGGCATATGACACTATAGCAATAGCAATAAAGGTGAATAGATTTACTGGAATACCAAATATGATCCAACAAAGAACAGCTGTGAACATCAATTCAAGAGCGCTGGCAAAGGTCTTCAAGATGGAATTAAGTGATCGCAGGAACAATGCAGTCACAATGCCAATGCCAGCATTGTTTATGATTATTGCTACTACCTTGAACTGAAATATGGATTGCAAGCTCGACTTTGTGAAGGCTGACTGTAATGTACCAGTGTATTGCAAAGCCAGGACATTACACAGGATGGAATCAACATACATAAACACATTCTGGACCATAAAGGGAACGTCACCACCCTTTCCTTTCAAGAGGTACTCGTTGTAGACACCAGCAAAGCAGGAACAAAACACTTGTACCAGGATCAACATCAGGTTGAAGTCAAAACTTAGTGCCAGACCAGACTTTGTGCTGCTCTCTTTGTCATGAAAGCTTAGCTGTTTTATAATGCACCCCAATGTCAGCAGTAGTAATGAAACCCACTGAGTTCGACTCAATTTCTTGTCAAAAAGGATCTGAAAATTGCACAAGACCAATGTTAACTCTTAAAATTCTCAAGGTGGACTAGCATAAATACTGGATGGCTTTTCTAAGCTTTAACTGATATTGTTTTTTTATCAATTTTATCGATCTTGCTTACAACATTTCCATAATATCAATTTTAAACCAACCATTAGCACTTAGTACTTATCACCTGCCACTCCTTGAAAACTATTTTCACACAAAATGTTTTAAAAACAAAGCTTTAACTTGCACAAAATAATCTTTGTTAAAATGTTAACATTACTGGTCCATTATAGTGTTTTTTGTTGTAATACAAGTAATGCCATCAACAGGCCTATCAATGTGAGGTTGGCAATTGCCCACGCATGTCTCATTACCTGCCTAAAGAGCATGAGGCGTGCGATTAATCACCAGCCTAAAATTGACTCTTGCTACATTTTTATTTGTGGTACATCACACAGCTTTCTTATGAAAATTTTCATATCATGGATGAATGCATGTAAGCTAAGAGAAATATTGCACAAAATCTATGTGGATAATAAAGGTGCTAATGAAATTTTGTTTACTATTGCTGTTGGAATGTCTAGTTTCTTTTCTTCAAAGATCACAATACAAATTCCTTGTTCAACGAAGCAAAACGTTTTCCTTGCATACTTTGCTTTTGAAAATTATTCTTCTAAAAATATCATACTACAACTGAATTACTTCACGAAATTAACCAAAACGTTTTTAAATATTATTAAAAATAAACCTATATGAACACAATTGTTTTTACTGAAAAATCAGGGACCTGAAAATTTTGCCTGCCAAAGCCCGCCTTGGCTGAACGAGGCAGGCAATGTACTGCACGCCTGCAATTTTGTTTATTGATAGGCCTGCCATCAATGTCACCTCAATAATGATACATAGTAGTACAAAATTCGATAATTTTCAAAAATGATAATAACATAAATTACTTGCAGGGCTGCAATGAGTTATTTATAACTACTGTTTACAAGGAGCTAGCTAGTTAAATCTTTTTTAAAGCCTTTGCAGTCCATAAGGCTGGTGCTTATCTTTGTTTTCTGTAGTGTTAAGCAGATGAGAGTCTTCGACTCCCCCTGGACAGGACACTCATCCATCACAGGTTAGCTCCCAGCATAACTGGTACTCATTTATACAGCTGAGTCAACCGAAACAGGTCAGGTAAAGTGTCGTGTTCAAGGACAAAACACAGTGATCTGACCCTGGCTGGAACTCCTGACCCTAGGACTTTGAGTCAAACACAATAACTGCTTGGCCACTGCACTGCCAACAAGAAAGGAAATGACAAAAACGACTGCTGTTCGTTCTTATTTTGTGTTTTCCAGCTTCTTGCAAGCATTTGTCATTATCATATAAATGAAACAACATATTAACTTATTATCAATTTGGTTATGAATGCAATTACCTGAAATATTACCCCAGTGACAACGACCCGAAACTGAAGCAACAAATAGTATGTTGTAGGATCATACGCACTCAGGTTCACAAAAGCCAGGTTGTTGTACAGACAATAGAGGAACGATGGAACCAGGTAGAGTAAAAGAACTACCAAAACATAAATGACAGATAACAGGATATTAGCATTATCCACCATATCTAGTGTCATACAATGTAGCCTCAACTGCAACAAGGACTAACACTATACAAGGGATAGCTCCTTCCACACCTGACACATTTCAAAATTCAAGTTTTTGGACCAAGAGGTGGTTCAACTCTCTGAGCATTAGAAATAAAAAAACTCAGAACCTCTGAAATTAGAATATTTGTAATCATTTTTATATACAGTAATGGTAAAAAAATCATTTCATTTTGTTCATTTTTAGAACTGACAGACACCTGGTATAGGCCCTTTTATAGCTGGGTTCCCTGTTTAATAATATCCTTGGTACAGTATATTTTTCAAAGCCTTTTTTATACACCACAAGTCTTGGGTTTGTCTGTCTATCTGCTCTCAATTTCTCCCATATGTGCCTCATCTTTCACTACTATTCTTATATAGACTTTGACAAGAACCATTCACAACAGCTTAAAAAGATTTTGTAAACCACCTCTTGATATTGGGTGCAGGTTATCTGCCAGTGTTGGTAATCTGCTGATTCGATTCCTTCTTTTCTTTCATTGATTTTGTTCCTTTCTAAGGTAACTTTAGGGTTGAGGAAATATTTTGGGGATTTCTGCCAAAACTCCTAGGAAGGTCTTTATAATACAACCTTTGCTGTCAGTGACTGGCTTGCAATAATCTTCTGCTCATTTTCTTCCTACACTTCTTTCATTCTCCAGCTGCTGCTCACACATGCTTTGCATCAGAATAGAGCAGGGTCGAGGCTGCATCATTATTTGTTAAATACAAATTCTTATAAGGCATTATTACCTTCATGCGCAGTGAGTTTATCCCACTGTTTTGGCAGCCTATAGGTCTTACAAATATTATGGTTTCTGAGATACAAAATTGTTTTTGCCTTTTTATGGTACCATAATTTCCAGGCGATTACCAGCAGCTAATACGTAAATTTTTCTGTATTTTGATGTTGCTGTAGGTAATATGAAGGTACAGGTAATGCACTCGTCCCAGCTTCTCCTTGACCTAACAAAAATGGTGCTGAATGATTGCAATGGTATGATGCAACACTAAAAGGCAGCAAAGTGAAGTCAAAAACATTACTAAATTGGATACAAAACTTGTCTATTAAAAGAGAGGAGTCGGGGATAAACAGAGGAGTGTTTTTTCCATTGAATTGGCAGCTTAATAACGTGGAAATTTTTTATGCCTTTTATATGGAATTACGCGGAGAGCCTTTTACAACATTTTAAAATCACTTCAGATTTGTAACTTCTTTTACGCTTTCACATATTTTCTTGTGTTTTCAGGTATGGGTTGTCTACCAGTTCAGGTAATCTGCTTGTATATTTTTCTTCTTGTGGCCAAAATAGAGTGGTGTAGGTAATCTGCTGTGCAAGTAATCGCCTGGAAACTACAGTAATTTAAATGACTTGCAGCACTGTTTGCATTTCCCATTGTATTGTCTGGGCAACAGAAGTGGGTGATGTTTGTAAAACCTGTGGCCTGCCAAAACAGTGGGAAACATATATTGCGCACAAGTCTGAAAGTGCCTAATATGTGCACAACTGCTATCCAATCAGATAGTGTAATCATATTAAAGATCTGAGCTGCTTAAAGCTTGCTAAGTAACGATCTTATTACTTATTAATAATCTTGTATTAATTATTGACTCTTTTAACCTTGGTTAAAGGCTAATCAACTTCTGAAAAACTCAGCTTTAATTTTTTCAAAAACACAACCTGTGACACACCACAAATAAACACACGCTTACATATGACAAACCTTTAAAATTGCTTGTTATATCACGGATAAACTCCCCAACTGTGGCCCTAAAAAGAAAAGCACTCGCTAAGGTACTGATGCTGCGATAAACAGTTTGCAGAAAGAGCAAGCACCAGTTAAAAACAGTTTGCAGAGCACATAATCAGCAGTACAAATGTAAAATCAACAGTTTAAATTGGCTCTTTGCAAGTACTCACTCTTTCAGGTGTAATATCGCGGCTACCATCAACTTTAACACTTCCGTAAACAAAACAACTGTTGTAGTATTGTAGGAATAATGGCTTTTTTTATCTTTCGTCGCAGTAATAAGTATTCCTATATTGGGAAAACAAAATGAAAACGATTCAGCAACCCTTAATCAAATTTTGCAAACCGATCTTAACGACTTCTGCACAACGTTAGCGACAACCTTGATTGATAAACAATGCCATATAACCAACAAAAATGACAAAATGTGTCTTTGTCGGAAACAAATTTTTCAAATCCGCAAGGGAGCCTAATGAAGACGACATTTTCTGCCTTCTGTCGTCTGTACAACCTCCGAAAAACACTCGGTAGACGTGGCCTGCTTTTTTTCCCACAAGCTCTTGCGACGACGCCGACTTTTGAACTCGGCGAACACTGGGCCGAGTACAAGGAAAAAGTTAAAAATCAAGTGGGTAGGGGTGCGATCTTCATTGAATTCAAAATAACTGTTGTTTTCATTATAAAACCGCCCAAAACCTTTACATACTAGTAAAAACTATATAAAACTTGACTAAGAATGTTTTAGTTATCTAAAAACTTCGAAAAAATACTTAACGATTAGAAAAACGTGTTTTCCACAGCCCTCCCCGCTGAGTTAGTTTTAAAACGGGGTTTGTGGATGTATCCATGACGACCTGTCCAGAGGCCTGGGACAAATATACAGAAACTCGAGAAACTGTAGACATGGCGGCCACAGATAAGCCAAAGCGAACGCGAGTTTTTGTAAATCATGTTGATGCGTATATGGGAAAGAATATTAGCAAGGTACGTTTCGGTATTATACCCTTTGTTGCATAGTACTTGGTTGGTAAAGAAAGTTTTATCAACAAACTGATCGAATATGAAAACTTTTCAAATGGCTCCTCAGAGTTTGACGTTTGACACAGGTTTTCCTAGTTTTCAAACACCAATCGAGTAGTCTAGTATGAACTTCGTATGTTGAAATTTCACTTTCGGTAGTACCAATGTATAGTATTAAACTTTAAGAGGTATTTTTTTTCTAAAGCAATATGATTCATTCTCGTTGTACTCTTTGCCTAATTATACGAAGCAATTGCAAACATGAAACTTTCTAATGTCAGTAAGTTATTTTAAACATATTTAAATTTATCATCTTGAATAGGACTAAAAATGTATTAAAATCTCTTTTATCAAACTCGACTAGATCCTGGATTTATTTGATTGTTAGTTTAAGTTTATTTTCTGATTAAGAGTTCTGACACCAATCGATGCAACTGCATGAGTTGTTATGTTTGCGAATTACAAATTCTTCATTAAATGTTTGATGCACTTTAGATTCTAGCACAATCAGTAGTAGGAGCCACAACTGAGGAGGACGAAGGAGGAGATGACGAGTCACAAGCTAGCATGGAACAGCTACCACCAAAAGAGAACTGTTATGAGATTGTAGGGACAATGTTGGATCCATCACAGCCAAAGCCTGATTGGTTACATGAAGTATATGAGGTAAAAAGGTCTTCACTGAGTAACAGTGGTATTGATACTAAATTTTGATCAACTCGCTTATATGTAATATAAAGAGATTATGTGATTCAAATTGTTGTAAGGAAACAAAGTGAGATTTAACTTAATATATGTCTCAATTTAAACTGAAAATGATTTTTTAATGCTTTATTTATTTAGTATTCCAGCAAAGAAGAGTTGTTACCACATTTACTGGAATGTGATGTGATTTTGTATGATATCACAGGCCACCCAGGCCAAGTGGATGAGTCAACATGGGCTGTTTCAGGTAACAGTTGTTGTACAGTCTGTATATATTTACATGTAACACTGTTTTCATTCTGATATTAACTAGCAGGTCTTAAACAACACAAACATATCCTTTTTAGCTAGGTAATAATGCACAGGCTAGTAGTATAATATGATCTTTGGGACCTTGTGAAAAAGGTACAGTAACAGCCCTTGGGGGCTACATCAGGGTTAAAAGGGTATGGATGACCATCAGAAAAGTCCCCAAAATCCCCTAAAAAATACCAAGAGTTGAAAATGTTCCACCCTAAAAAATACCTGTCAGTTTTAAAGGCCTGGCAATTTGTAACTCGCAAAAATTCCAAGCTCCTAGTTTATAGCTCTATAACTATTTTAACCCCTAAAAAAATGGTGATACCCACCAACCCAATATAGGGAGTTACCCCCCTGGGAGCAACAGCTCTTTGGTACTATAGATTGTACATCCTCTTTTGCTTGAAGGAGATAAAATATTTGGTTGGGGAGCCTTAATCCTCTGAAAAATGTTTTAAAAGTGTTTTAAGTATGTATTAGTCAGGCTCCTTAAATTTCTTTTTAATCCAGGCTACAGTATTTCCCCTTCATTTTATTGAAATACATACAGCTAATATGATGTAAATTACACCCACAGCACTTCATGCTGAACTGGAAAACTTCAGCCAAATGAAATTATTCATATGCCTATCAACAGTGATGACCTGGGCAAGAAGTAAACCATTAGATCCAGTAAGTTAACATTGAACATTACTAATAGCAATGATTTTATTTAAAATATTAGGCAGTATAATGATGAGAGGGGGGGGGGGGTTGATGGCCTAAGAAAGGATGTTTCAGCACTAGCGTTTTTGTTTGGAGAATGTTCCATTTTTTTCACTTTGTTCCCTAAATTTTTCCACTGCTCCCAAATATTGAGTTATGGTTCCCAAAATTTCAACCTACCTAATGCATGCTGGCTCCCACACTTTCGGGAGGAACTCTCGCAAAATTGTCTCAATCTCCCAATTTCTGCAGTATTTGAGCCATTTTGGTAGTTACTAGTTGCTATGCTGTCTACGGCTGCTATGTACTGCAGGCTCAAACTTCTTTTAGAGTTCAGTACAGACTTAGGTCCTTGTGACCTGTGACGCCCTAGTGCCATTTTACTGGCTGTTTTCATTACCAGGCATGTGCAACACTTCTGATTTTTATATCTCCAATTAACCCTATACAGCCCGGGGGGGTAGAATCTGCCCCCCAGGTAGATTTTTGTGAATAACTTTAGAATGCATGGCAGTACAATGCTGAAATTTTATGACTTTTCCTAACATTTTATTGGAAATATTTTGATATGTTTTTCATTGCGTTCCACGCAATATTGTTGTCATGGCAACCACTGTCAACGGCTGCTTTTTGTCTTTTCAAAATCATCATGTTTTAGATGCTTATGTACAACACAATAACAATTTTTGAAGTGTATACTAATCAGAAAGCAAATCCAAGGTTTGTTTTCGAGATTTGCAGAAAACATGCCAATCAATTTTCAAAACAATGCATTATGGGTATTTTTTCTATTTTTTTCAAAGTTTCTATTTTTTTTACTATTCTTTTCAACCTGTGTGTAAAGTTTTGTTTGTAAATAATATGCTAGTGTAGCTACTACTGTTTGCAAAGTTTGACAGGTTTTTATTGAAGGAAAACATGTTGTTGCCATAGCAACAGTTATGTATGACATCATCAATACATCACAAATAAATTTTTATGGTTATGACATTTCCTAATTGAAAGGATGTTGCAATTAAGGTTAGCAAAACTTATTCTTTCATGTTGTTTAATGAATATCTGCATTCTGTACTAGTTAAATATAAAAAAATATGAGTTTAAACATCCTCGATGACATCATTATGATGTCATTGATAATTAATCGCATCTAACTCCAAAATTAAGTAGTTTTCATGGTGATTACCATTTGTGCAAAAAATCATCACTCTAGGATGAATAGTAAAAAAGTTAAGGTGGGGAGGGGGGGGGGACAGATTTTTGTAACCCAGCTACTCTGAAGTTGGTATTCATTGCTTCAAATTGATTTTATCAATGGAGAATTTTAATTAACGCACAAATTATGTATTATGGATGAACTGTCCAACTCAATTGCTAAATTAAGGTGTGATTGCATTGTGTTCATCTTGCAGGATGATCCAGAGATACCTTTCACAGAAGATGACTATCGGCGGCGCCGTGCTCATCCAAATTTCAAAAACCATATAAGCACAGAAAAACTTGTCATTAAGTTTGGCAAGACCAACAAGACAAAGTTTATTACTTATGTTGTGGCTGCTGGTCTGACCTATGGCTGTGGAGAAGAGATTTTTCATTACATGTTCAAGACTGCTTGGCATGGACAGGCTCCAGCATTACAATGTTTTGGCAATGGACAAAATATTGTGCCTACAATTCATGTGAAAGATCTTTCTAGTGTGCTAGTTAACATCTGTGATCAGAAGCCAAAAGTTCGCTACATGGTTGCAGTAGATGAGTCCAAAAACACCCTTGAAGAAATTGTTAAGGTAAATATTTGTAATATATTTTACTTAGTATTGATTTTTAAATTTTGCAGTTCTTTTTTTTTTTAAAACATGTGTTTAAGGTTCTTTTTGTTTAGTTTTTTTAAGTTCTTATAAGTTGTTGTTGGATTTGTAACTTAAAGCTGCTTTTGCACTACAGGCAGTAAGCGTCAGTCTTGGGAATGGAAAAGTTAAGCATATTTCAAAAGAAGAGGCATTACTGATCAAAGAAATAGAGGTTCGTCCAGAGTCTTATTGCTAAAA
This sequence comes from Hydrozoanthus sils, assembly GCA_027575215.2. NCBI lineage: Eukaryota > Metazoa > Cnidaria > Anthozoa > Zoantharia > Hydrozoanthidae > Hydrozoanthus > Hydrozoanthus sils. Next base: position 5,606 of record JAOBRD020437621.1, on the reverse strand, counting down.
ATATTGTAGCTTGTACAGTAAGGAATTCATACCAGTTGTTTCTGTATACATCATCATCACCATTACCATCACTATCATCATCATTATCATCATCATTATCATTATTACCATCATCATCGAATCATTATTATTATTATCTTCATCATTGTCAACATTCCTTTTCATGCCAAATGTCACATAAGGCACTGGCAAAGTTCCACCAATTTGTTCTCTTCCTCTCCGCTAATACAACAGCTTAAACAGTAGCATGCATCTATCAATTTTGATAAATTGAGTGCATAGTGTAATGCAGCCATTAGACACTTTTTGTTTGTGACATTTGGTTTGGAATGAGTGTTTACCTTGTGATGTTAGTCAAGAGATTTTTATTGAGTGAGTATGTTTATATAACTTTTTAGCAAGCTGATTTTGACATGCTGCTTGTGAACCTAAGAATGGATGCCACATATATCAAAGAAGGAATGTCTCTCAATTGGATCTCTGAGGTAAGAGAATAAACTAACCATATTTTCCAGACTACTACAGCTTTAACATGCATCTCAGTTAAGCCACACCCCCATATTTTTATGACTAAGAGAAACAAAAGTCAACAGATAATATACACTGGCAAATTGTCCACATCCTTGACGATGTTGACAACAATTTTTTGTTTGTTTCAAGATAGTAAGGACACTATTTAAGTGATACCAGTGGGCCAAAAAAGCTTGAATGCTGACCGGATTAAACAAAGTGTAGATACCATAAAATCTAGCAGGAAATTGTATACTTATAGCCAGATCAACTTCACAATCTAACAGATAATTAACCCACACTGGTACTGATTACCCACACCTTCTCCAGTACCAGGTAAAATTAACAGAAAACCCATGGGTTATAGTCCGGAATATATGGTACCTTTGACAATACTTCAGCCTCAAAATTATACAAATAAGGTTGTGTTGGTAAGGATTCTCCCAGGTGGAATCTATTGCAGGTACTTTTCCTTTGAAGCAGTTGTAAGAGTTTTTTATTTTAATTGTCTGGCAGATGTGCTACTTTGCCTAATACTTGACCAATTTGTTTATTCTCATTGCAAAACAAAATGTTTTCCAAGATGTGGTTTGAAGGCTCAGTTTGTAGCTTACAGTGATGTTTGTGGTAGAAAGTAGTAGTAGTAGGCATACTTATGTCCTGGAAGACAATTGGCAAGCGCCCTTAGAGTTTAAATCAGTCTAAATTGTTGCACAGTGTTTCGAGTGACTCAGAAGTTCTATCCTAGCGTGGCAGTTTCTGCCACAATGGTTGCATAGTCACAAACTCTGGCTGTGAATTGATCTCTGCATTCTTCTGCCTCGCCTTCCTCTGTCTCTCTTCTCCTCCAGCCAGAGGATTCTCATCCTCTCGCCACTTTTTGACACCACTATTGATGGCACATACATATGGCACCAACCATTGCAATCATCAGCAAGGACCATCCAGTTGCCTGTGTTGGTGCCTGTACACTCTAGATTGCGCTTACAGACATCTTTAAAGCGTAGTGTCAGACGACCTACTGGGTGATGTCCTTTAGCAAGTTCACCATACAATATATCCTTGGGTATGCAACCGTTTTCCATTCGACACACATCTCCAAGCCAGTGCAGTCGACAAGTGGAAAGCATGAGATGCATGCTAAGGTAGCCTGCTTTCTCCAACACAACAGCATTGGTGACTTGACGCTTGTCAATCTCTGTGTCAAAGCACAGGTTACTGGTCACAGTAGAGCCAAGGCATGTGAAATAGTCTGTGACATTGAGTACCTCATTGTTGTTTTAATACTGATCGATCGAGGAGCCTGGACATTTTGGCCCATTACGTCAGTTTTCTTGATGCTGATTGTCAAACCAAATTCCTTGCAAGCATAGACGAACCTGTTTATCAGATGTTGAAGGCCTTATTCAGTGTGCGAGATCAGGGCCATGTCATGGGCAAACATTTCTTTACATTTGATCATGGAAGGAGACAATGTAGCTTTGGGGTCAACCAATCTTTTTCAACAGCTGGAACAGACAACTCCTACTCACAAGATTAAATGCCTTAGTATAGTTGACATTTGTCCTGTAGCTGTTGAACAGAGAAAATCATGTTGACTGTTGATCGCTCTGACCTACAGCCACACTGAGACTCTGGAAGGATGCGATTGGCAAGGATTTATAAACGAGGTAGAACTACTCAGGCGAAGATTTTGTCTACAATGCTCAGCTGTGATATGCCTCAGTAATTGCTGCAATTGCCTTTGCTTTTGTACATGGTAATTATTGTGGAGTCTTGCATGTCTTGGGGAACCCTGCCTTTCCTCCAGCAGAGACACAGGAGTTAATGAAGTGGTTACAGCAGGACCAGCTTGTCAACCTTGATAACTTTAAGGTTATGCCATCTTCACCCAGTGCTTTTTTATTTTGCAGTGCATAGAAGGCTTTACTAAGTTCTTCCATGGTGGGCTCGGTGTCAAGGTCCTCCAGAACAGACATATCCTCGATGGTATCAAACGCTTCCTGAGTGATTGTATGAGTTCTTGAGTACATGCTGTAATGTTCCTGGTGGAAGAGGCTTCCTCAATGCTCTTTGAGAGTTGGAGCCAATAATTGTTTGCACAATGGCGCACTGTCTTTTGGGCCTCCCGACGAGCAGCCCTCAGAGCCCGAAAGTTCGTCTGTAAGGAGTTGTATAGTTGATCAAAGCATTACACTGGGTAGTAACAATTGGCTCCATCTCTGCAGCCCATGTTTTTGCATTCTCTCTTGCTTTACGTAAGCAGTGCAGAACTGTAGATGGTATTATGAAAAGAGTTCCAGCTGTCAGTGGTGCAAAGACCTTGATTGAAGGTAAGCATTTCATCAAGACGCTCTACAAAATGCTGGTTCTCATCTGGGTAAGCAGTCTTGCTAACGTTGATACATGGCCAACCATTGTGCCTGGAGCGATAGAGCTTCTTGGGTCTTAATTTCACATTTGAGCCAACAATGAGTGGTCAGTGTCACAGTCTGCACTGTAGTAAGTTCTTGTGTTGCAGATTATGTTAAGTCCAGCTGATGCCCGTGATTCTATCTAGGATGTCTCCAAGACACCTAATGGATACCTTGTTCTGGAAAAAGGTGTTCGTTATGCACAAGATGTGGTAGCAGCAGAGTTCTAGAAGCTTCTGGCCATTTTCATTCATTTTTCCAGTACCATGGTTTCCCAGGATGCTTAGCCATCACAGACATAAAGTGTACATGCTTGCTGAAATTAAAAATTAAAAAAAAAATACAAAACAGTTACTGTTCATCAGCAGGATTCCCAAACTGTGTGCAATTCCACAATTGGTTCCGGCTCCATAACTCTTGATCTACATCCGACCCTTGTGCTAAAATTATCCAGGAGAAAGAAGTATTCTGTTGATTGAACCATGCTGACAACAGTGTCCAGGGATTCGTAGAAATGATCTTTACTTCTGCTGGATGCTGTTAACTTTTGGAGAGCGAAGATCCTCACTGAACCATTTATTGGAGGGTTGATCATGCACAGCAATGTCTTTTTCACGGCAAATCCAACCCCATGTTCCCTGATATCTTTACTGCTCTTTCCCTGCCAAAAGAAGGTGAAGTTTTTTTCCTTTAGAGCCCACTCTCTGAAAGTTGCATCTCCTGCAGGGCTGTAATGTCAGTGTTCAATCGTTGCAGCTCGTGATCTATGATAGTCATCTTGCAGGCATAGTCAACTGTTTGTAATTTCTTCATCAGCCCAGTTCACATAGTTCTTACATTCCAACTTGCTATGTGAAAAGTTGGAGTCTGGTAAAAAGTACTGCTGCATAAACCCTTTTCACTTTTGGCTGCAAGTACACAAATATGTAAAGTTTCTATGCTGAAATTTTTTCACGTCTTTGATTTCCAGTAATCCAACTCCATAAGGAAGTTGGAGAAGGGTTAGGGGCTTATATATTTGTATAATCCCCTCTTTTAAGGTGGATCCAAAACTTTATATCAATTAATGCTAGGAGGTTTTTTTTTTTGTAAAAATACAGCAGCTGCTGTACCTCATAAACCGTACATCCTTAAAGTAACGCTCTCCCCCCCGATTGAAATGGCTACTCGAAAGTAGGGATATTTTAAGAAATTAACTTGTTAGCGAAGAGTCAAAATATTATGACCTACAGTCTGAAATTTCTAAATTTAGTGATCGTGTATGTTATAGCGTACATACCGATAAAGTTCAGTCTGCTTTGTTTACTGTGTGTTCATCTGATTGCATTACATTGTAGAAATAAATGGAATGACTTTTAAATCATGGAATGTATAAATTGAATGACTTTTAGATAATTTATTTTGTAATGGGTGTCCTCATTGGCAAGACCACTTCTAATTACAAACATTTTCACCTATCCTAAAATAACGGCCACCAATAGTAACGGGGACCCTTATTTTTGGATTTCTGCGGAATGCAGATGTCTTGAAATTCCTGGTGGCTTTTTCTCTTTCTCTAGTCAGGGCCATGTGAGAACATGGAACTCATTATCAAGGAGTACAAGGAAACACGAGGGTTGTTGGTAAGTGTACTGTAGAAACACGCTCATTTGTCTAAAGAGCATATGATCCGAAACAAGTTTTTGATTTTCAAAAAGAGTACTATAAAAATATTGGTTTTCCAAGGTTGGGAAAAAAGTGATGACAGGTGGGAAAGTCCAAAAAATACCCTAATAATTACCAAGGTATAAAATTTTTCACCCTAAAGAATACCTCTCTGTTTAAAGATTACTCTAGCTCAGAATTACCAATTGAAAATTGATGTTTTTCCCTGGATAGCTTGCTGGTTGGCGCTAAGTCCCCTCATTTTGCGCTGAACGTGACTTTCGCTAAAGAACTTTTGTGTTCAGTACGCACATTTGCCAAAAGTAGTCTAATCGCTTCACGTTCTTCAATAGTAAAAGAACAAGGCTCTTGGTTTAACACAGGATTACCTTTAACAACCCCTTGAAATGGACTGACTATTTTAACCCTATTTAAACATACAATGAAAGTAGGTCTACCGTAGGAACAACTTGAAGAAGTTCAAGATTTTCGTGCTATAAATGTCCCCTTCACAATCCCAACAAGATGACGCATCGATCAACATATCTGTGTCTACCTTCAGTCCGTCCAAAATTGAATTAAAACATCTGTAATTGCTCAAGTTTCTATAAATAGAGGACTCTAGCAGTTACTTTGTGGCACCATATTTGTATACTGACCAGGTTAGACGCACGTGACCAGTGAAGTCATTATGCTGGGATTGTGGAAGGGACACTTCTACCGAGAAAATTTTGAAATTCTAAAAGTAGTGTATCTAGGCGTGTTTTCATCGTATGTTTCTCAAACGTTTTTAATGCATGAGTGCCCAATGGGAGAGGACCTCATCGCAAATAAAATTCCCAAATTTATTTTTTTGACAAAGTAGTTGTACAGTCACCTATAATGGTATCAGAAGTTGGAGGGTTGAAAGATAAGATATTTTTTTGATATACACACGTATAAACAGTCAAATTGAAATTATTTTCTGCTACTGTAATTTTGCAGCCCCTCAGAGCATGTGTGATGGGCCCGCCAGCTTCCGGCAAGACGCTCGTCATC
>JAOBRD020437513.1:0-18518 GCA_027575215.2 Hydrozoanthus sils | reverse complement strand
AGACCTTTTTAACTAATTCTGTATGTTTAAACAGCATAATTGTGTCACAAAAACAATGTCGATCTCCCCTAAGTTATTGAATCAAGATAGAAAATCAAAAACTGCCCCTGCAATATTAAATAAAAACAGCTGTCACCTCTAGTTGGAAAAGTGCTTGCATTAAAACAACAAGGAAGATGTCACCGAGAGGAAAAGCTATCGCTTCCTAATCATACTGACTGCGTCCCGAGCAAAATAACTGAGAAGTGTGTTGTGGATAAATTAGGTGAGAATACACCACCATTTTAGTGGCACACCATACGAACCAGTCGTAAAATACACCAGCAGGTGTGCAGTTTTAGCAGCCTATGCGCACAAAAGTATGTGGAAAGAAGATCATTGCTTTGAGGGACAGCAAAAACGTCAATTGTATTTTCGACACTTGCTCATATTTTTCGGGCCTTACTTCGTGTAGAAAACACAAAATTAAACAAGATTTGCGAATTGTTGCTGTAAGGTTGGAGTAAGCTTTATCTCTTTTTTTTATTGGTTCAAATTAGTGTGTCCTCTACACGAAATAAAAACCATTTTTCCTAGCTGTTATACTCAAGGTTGGTACCTTGCTACACTTGCTTAGGCTCGCTTTGTTGTGACTGCAATTAAGTCTTGGCTTATAAACAAAAGATAAAGGAAAACATTGCTTAGTAAAACTGGTCTTAAATTTGTGAATTAGATGTAACTCTTTAATTTAAAAAAAACATGCGTAAGAAGACTTATGCTTTTTGCGCTATTAGCAATCTAACAGATCTCATAATTGTTCGTTTTTGGGAAACTACTGTACGCTACAGAAAAAGCATTTTTTTACAGTACGCGTTCCAAAACTTTATTTTTGATTAAAGTTTGCAAGCTTAAGATATTAGAGTGCTCAACACTTTAAACTGGTTTGCAGGGACACAATCTTCGAAAGTCTTTGTTACTTCCTTGTTCACAGTTGATGACGTCAGCAATGTTCAGATAACCAATACACTGCCCTGCCCAGTCCCCGCCCTCCATATAACCAGGGTTGTCGAGATACTTGTATTCCTCATTCCCACCAGACTTGCACGTCACTCCCTGTGATTTCAAAAGGTCCAGAGCTCCTGAAGAAGACAAAAGATGAAAAACTTGCGCTAAGATTAAAATGCTCAGAACATTTTATGGAAGTTTTTTGCGCGCTTTTTGTATGACGGGAGCGTTCGTTTCAAACTCAATAGATGCACTGCTGCCCGCACACTTTTCGATCTCTACCTGTCATAAGCAAGCTTTTACTTAGACCCTAAGCATTTCCGAAACTTTGAATAGGTCTATGAAGAGACAATTCACTCATTTTATTAGCAAATATCTAAGAATCATGTACACTTTCAAAAATGGATCTCTATATGCACACAGTATAACAACAAATTCGAGTTTTGTTGCAAACATGTCTGGCTTTGTTGGACTAATAAATGGTGATTGTTGAGCTACAGTATATATAATAATGGAATGATAATAGCAATTATAACTGATACTGAGATAAAGCACTAGCGAAAGTTGAAGACACTGCCGACACATGTTTGCAACAATACTCAAATTTGTTGTTTACGAGATGAAAATATTGACAAGTCTGCTACTTTGTTGTCCGTTTGGATACATACAGTAATATTCTTACTGTACCTTCAGGGGGGAAATTATGTCCAATCGATGCACACTTCCGAGAATTTCGTTCACAGGCCTTGTTACAGTTCTCTCCCTTTTCCCCCAATACATATTTTACGTCTGAAGAGAATCGATGGCATAACAAATTGTAATTAAGACCAATAACTAATTTTAAGTACTATATCGAGAACACATATTTTAAGAAAAGGGGTAAAAAAAGCCCCTAAATCTGCATCTACCCTAACGTACAAGTAAAATCCAACTTTAAGGACAATTCTAACAAGTTCTGAAAACCTACGTGTATTTTCATTGGGGGACTAAAAATGGCACGTACTAAAAACTTAGCAAATTTCAACATTTTTATCAGTTATAAATTAAAATGTCTTTAACAGAAGAAGACGTGATCTTAGGGTAAACCCAAGTTACAATAGAATGCTTTAACAATATCATCTGGTCTTGTGCCAAAACAGATTAATAGACAACAATGCAGTTCTATTGCTGCAGTTCTTCTAATTTTTAAAGGCCTCAAACCTGTAATTTATTCATGTAACAGTTTAAAAAAAATGTCTAAACAAAAACTACTTGAAATTTTCTATATCCACGTCCTGCTCGATATTTGATTAAGGACCGTCTGCAAAGATCGTCAACTACCTACTATAAACTAAATAACATTATGTTTATCTACATAGCGGAGGGGTTGGCGCAGTGGTACGATCTCTACCTCCCAATCCTGAGGTCCCCGATTCGATCCCCTGCCTGGTCGAGGTTTGAATATTTGGGCGACTTTCTTTTCCACTAAAGGCTACTCAGCTTTCCATCCTTCCGGGGTCGGTATAATGAGTACCAGCAAGCATGGATTGCTTTGAAGCGGCTGCCTGAGGCGCTTATATATGCTTCCGGTCCTTTTGGGTAAACTTATCATTGTAAAGCGCCTTTGAGCATTCATTTGGAAAGGTCGCTATATAAATGCACCACTTCACTTAATCTAAATGTAAAGGCACTGTTCCACAACTAGATACTCTATTGCCATGCATAAGAAACAAAAGTGCTTTGCATAAACGTGAAGGTGTTTCTTTAAATTGCCAAATACAAAAAATGGGATCGCTCTTTCTTCTGTTAAATTGTTTTAATTTTCGTTTTCTTTTTATAATCTTTATTATTCTTGGTTAGTCGGAAAACCAAACAGTTTTGCAACCGAATTATAAGACCCTGTGTGCCTACGGTTTAAAGTCCTCATCCGAGATGATAAAAAGGTCTAACCGTTTTTAGATGTTAAAGCAATTGCAGCACCTTCTCCTCAGATATTTTAAGACCCTTGGTAATTAGGCCTCCTGAGAGTTGGAATCGAGCCCAGACCTCCCGGTTTGGCGTATCAAAGAACTGGGTTTCAATTTTCTTTAGTAAGATTATCAACTTCATTTATGATACCTTAAGCAGAACGTCCATATTTTGGCAAATCGATAGCTGACTGAACAAAGGGCGGGAGATTTAAAACATTTTTCAACCATAACGTGTGAAAATTTGCATATTCTTCTTTTCTTTTTTCTTTGATCTGCTGATTGTCGAAAATGCTGTCGTTTAAACTAACAAAAATTTTCCTCTCGGGATGGGGGCAACACTCTCAGTTGACACATCCAAAAGTTACCCAGGAGGGCCGGGAAGATTGGGTATTTTGGGGATCATGCATCATTGACTTGCAGATGTTAAGTAAGCTCTCAGGAGAACCAGTGAAAACAATAGGGTATTGAATTCTATTGAAATTAAAAGATAGAACCAGAACAATAGTGATTCTTTGATCCGGAGTATTTCATCATTCTTTGCAAATAACTAGAACTGGGAGAGCATAATTTGTATCGAAATTGATTTGTTGTAAACTAAACTAATTAAGATATTATAATTATTTACATTAATATCACCTGGTACTTTATATATTTTTTGTATTCCGTCAACGTCATCGCGAAACAGTTTCACCTTGCTGTGATGGTAGTATGTGGGCCACATGATCGACGGCCATTCTTCGGAGTGATCTAGTCCGAGGGCGTGACCAATTTCGTGAACTGCAACCTGTCATAGGTTGTGAGTGATTGCATTCTTGAATCAACTAACAATCGGCAAACTGTAATTATATAATGTAAGCTAAGCCCTGCAAGTTGTTTTGAAAAAACTAATTTCCGTTTTGCTCTTTTCTGTTTTACATTTTTGATCTGTAGATTTCAGCAAACCAGCCCTTGGCCTAAATTGTATGCTTATCTCTGATTCAAAATTTAGTCGTTGAAAATTTTATGCGCTGCCTAGGTCGATTGGCTCAGCCATTCTAGAGGGCCGTACTACAAAATGATGTTCATGTTTACCATTGGCAACAAATTTCAAATGTTACAGTTTTTGTATGGGATATCTAGTTAACTAAAGTTCCTTATTCTAAAGATGTGAAACTGCAAACTACTTTCAAAGTGAAAATAAATAAAAGATTGAATTGAACATGCGTGTTAATGATTTAGAAACAACAAATAAAATGGCACTGTGGAATAAGGGAACAGGGACTCAGCCTGGGCTTGCCATAGCAACAGGCCATTAGTTTTCACCATGCATGTATACAAGTCAATAATAAGGTAAACCATTTCTTAGCAATAGACATTAGATGGACAGAAAAGTTTTTGCATTTCCAACAAAAAGTCTCAGTGGACATATATTAATCATCATTTTTAACCCACTTGGATAAACTTTTACAAAAAGTGCCACAAAGTAATGTCTGTAGTTTCCTGAATCTATGTTTTATGGGGAAAAATGAATCTCAAACTACTTGATCGGCTATGATAGTAAACTGTTTTACCTACAAGGCAATGGCTTCGCCTCGCGTAACCGCTTTGTTTCATAAAACAAGCAGTTGTTTTTTTTTGTTTTGAGAGTTTGAGGAGCTGCCTGGCAATGTAAGAAAACCATTTTCTTCCTCCCCCATACAGAAACATTACTATCGTTTTGAATAAATGATTGGTCTCTAAGATAACGAACAAAACCAGTACAGTCAAAACATAAACTAAGGGAAAGCCGGATTAGTAAATTGTTGAGCTTCTGGAAAGCACTTCGATTGTCTTTCAATCAATCGCAAAGCAGCTCGGTTTTACTACTAGATGAAGAATTAACAAATATCCACATGAATAATACCTCAAGAAGATTGTTATGTACCAACCAAGTTCCCCCCTCGGCCCAGTACTCGCTATCATCGAAGTGAATAAGTCCACTCCGTGGATAATACGCATGCGCCAATACGCCGGTCCAGCCGTCAAAGTCATAACCACAGGTTCGTTCATACTTTGTTCCCTTGTGTTCCCATTTTCCAAAGCTATAAGAAAATGACAAAAAAATGCTTTTAAATGTAAGAACCAACAACACTTGTGGAAAAAGAGTAAGGTGATCCCTGTGCTGTGACCTGTTAACTATCAATTGAAGGCAACTCTGAATGAAAATTGATATGAGCCGTGTCTAGTGGGCTACCTAACACTCTCAATACCCAAGCCCCTGTTTAACGCTAAGTAAACGCATTGAGGTATCAGAATATGCGTAGAAGCACAGTCACTATTGTTATTATCATTGTTGTTATTATTGTATTACCATTATTATTATTATTGTTATTATTATTATTATTATTATTATTATTATTACTATTCTTATTATTTTCGTTATTACTTTTATGCTAATGAAATGCTTTAATTAACCGGCAAAGGCAAGTGTAAAAAAAATACAAGAATAAAACTTTTTTTTCTTAGTTAAAGGAGAAGCTAGATGTTGATAAACTGGTTGGAGTCGAAAGAGTTAAACTGGCTTAACAAAAAGTGCGCACCTTATCCTGAAATCTGCCCACTTCGCGTCATCACTCGGGGTAAATGTCAACTCAGTGTACCGAGACCACATGTCAAATGCATGCTGCATGATTCTTCGCTGCGGAGCTTCATCCATGTCGCCTCCTACTTCAAAGTAATACGTTAAATGATTTTTGTACCATTTGGCACCAGATAGTTTGTACCTCTGGTGAGGGTTGACGCCAAGCCGACCTACATCCGGGTTACCACAGCGAGGAAGCTTCATGGCTGCAATTGTCTCATTGTTCACTTCACCAGTAACTTGAAGTTTGAAGAAGCGTTGGAAGCGCCTAAGGGCTTTCTTTATTTCTTCACCTACTGCTTTCGATCGAGTTGGCGTTATGTACTGATACTTAGTGAGATACGCCTGGAACAAAATATTTCGTACCGTTAAACATAGTTACTGACCACCAGATTATTGATTGTTACTGCGAGTGAGCGTAGTCAGCAAATTCTTGACAGGCTTCCTATGGTCAGTTTGACCGAGTAAAGCCGTGGCTACACGGTGCAACATTGCATGCAACGTTGCGCGCAACTGAAACCCTTCGTGTAGCCACTCGGTGAAACCGTTGCGTGCAATGTTGCAGGAGTAGGATCGGTTTATACTTCGTGCAACGTTTCGTGCAATAATTTCAAAGGTGGCTACACTGTGAAATCCTCCCACTGCGCGCAACGTTGTATGCATTGTTGCGCCGTGTAGCCACGGCTTAAGTTTGGGCAAAAGCTTTACAGCCAGAAACATTTTCGATGTTTGGATGGCGATTGATGATGGACGGGCTGGCTAGTCATAGATGTTTTGTAAACACGTAACAAATTGATAGCCTTATGTTTTTGTTTGCAACCTGGGGAATGTTTGTGATGAAGTTGCGAGAAAGCGAGGTAGGTTTAAACAATGCACCAATTGAATTGATATTGAAATTGTTTAGTCCAAAATCAAACCAGTCAGTTTTGTGGTATACAAATGTGTGTTATGTTTCGCTGTGGCTTGTACCTAAAATGCTTTCAAACGATGTTGTTGTTGACTTTTTACCCGATCGAGTACCTTGATTTTCGGTAACAGCTGCTGGTAATTCGCACGACAAGGCAACGAAACAAAACCAATTCTGAGCTGAAAGACTCGTAAAAGCAAGTTGTCTTCTTCTAGACGCGTCGCTAAACAATGGTCACAATGAAAAGTAAAATACCTCCGCCTACAATTAAGTTAGAGGTTATTTTTAATCTACCTCGCTTTCGTCGCGAAACCCAGTAAAACATTACAAAACAAAAGAAAACAAATATTTTAAGCTCGCAGCTTAGAATCAGCAAGTATTAGATATATTTTCTTGCCATAAAAAGCGTTTTTTATCGTTTAGGTCATAACAAGCCTATTATATAAAAAATACACAAAAAATTATAGGTATGTTTTTTTTTTCTGCTGGCTTGGAACTTAGTCATAAAATCATCCTGTTCAACACTTTGAAAGAATATATCAATGTAAAAAATCTTTTCAGGGTGCTCGACGCAGGGGCAGAGCTGTCGAATAAAAATTTAAAAAAAAAACAAACAAAAAAATCTTATATATAAGATATTTTAAAATCACATTTTGATGTTTTGAGTTGTTCTGTACTGGTTAAAACATACCGGAGTATTAAGCGGCTCAGTTGTTTTCTAGTTCAGTTCAATCAGTTTATTTTGGGTTAAGTTGTCGTTTATAGATGTGTATGTATCTTAAAGGATAGATCCGACAACACTCGTCGAAAACCCGATATCATCAATTAATGCGTGCGACGAAACTGGACTAACGGCTTATCGTCCCTAAATATCCACGGACGGTGTGGAAAATAAAACCGTAAGACCAGGGATCTAACCCGGTGCCTCGCGCTTGACAAAGATATTTTACCAATTTAACTAAGCATACCATACACATACACAAATAATACAATTTTATAGCAATCACAGTTTCAAATCGATCCAAGAACATCCGTTAATGTTCCGTTTCTGTCATCAAATCTTTAACATGGCCAACCACGCAATTCATTTTTAAGTTCAACGGCCACAACAAATATGAATTAGATATTTCAACATACCAAAGCCCTTTCCTCTTCTTTCGAAGATGTCCCAAGTGAGATATTTTGGCAAACCAAAATAAGTAAAAAAATAAGCGAAAGCATTTTTGTTGTCGGGATTTATGACTCACACTAAGCTCTGTTGGTCCCGAGGGAATCAAAACACTCGCGTGAACGTCTTACAGCTGTATAAATGAACGAACAACCTAAACTAACATTTGAGGCTGGTACTTAAAAGCTTCTTTGTAAGTTTGGTAATTCTTTGATCAGGTGGAAAAGAAGAACGCTAGAAGATGACGGCGTATTTATAAGTTTTTCCTTTTACAACTACGGATGGAGAACCATTATTCTTTTTCATAACATAAAATGTTAGTTTCGATGTCATGATTAAAGTTCCTATGAAGTATAAAAATTAAATCATTGATTAAATCTTGCAAAATGAGGAACAGCCGTAAAAAAATCATGACAAAATCTTTTTTGATACTTGAGATACGAACATTTAATATTTTCATTTATTGACGTCACTATAGTTTTCGGCAAGTCTTCATTTCTTAAAAAGTCTGTTACTAATCATAGCATTTGGATGATATTAAGCCAAGCCTGGACCATTATGATCTATCTACCACGAGATACATCACGGATTTGAAGCAGAGTTTTTAAAAATGCAAGTTTACCTTCCCACTAGTGACAGTTGAAAACATTAAATTTTATAAACTTGACAACCATAAAAGATATTGACAAGATATTTCCACCAGTATTCCTCATTTAGCAAGGTCTTTCGACTGAAGTTATAAAAAATTTCACTTCATAGGCATTTTAACTATTCAAAATGGATCTGATGGTCTTGTAATTCCTGTAATAAGGACACACGTTGTAATCCTCACATCTTCCTGTATTCTTCTGTTTACCGTTTATCGTAAACCGTCAGTTTTCTTCTCATAAGCTTTCGGCAACCTGACCAGGGAACTCTGGTTGCCAAAAGCTTGTGAAAGATTTTTAATATTGACATTTACAGGGCCGGCGACGGTTTGTAATGATTGGAGTGGCAAAGAGGAGCAAGCGCCGAAGGCGCGACCCTCCGGGGGGATATGGGCCAAGATGCTTTAACGGGTAGTTTTCATAAACTCAGTTACTCAAAACGTCCAAAGATGGATTTATCATTAGCATCAATAAATTCATTCCTCGTAAAACAAAGGGTCTAACTCGTGAGTTCATTCCTATTGTTTCTAGTTGAAATTCTTTTCTTTGAGGAGGACAAATGGCTAAATTCGTTGAAAATAAAAAATTGTGCTTAGTTTGAGAGTTAGGTGGGACATCAGTCAACAATGTTCAGTCTCCAAATTTGCATGTCCTCTGTGTGATGCAGAAGTTATTTCAAATTGCAACAATGAGCTATTACAAATTGCGAAAGCTCTCATTATTACAAATTGCAACAAAGTGCTATTACAAATTGCGACAGGTACGCTATTACAAATTGCGACAGTTATTACAAATTGCGACGGCTCACATTATTACAAATTGCGACAACCACTATTACAAATTGCAACAACCGCCATTACAAATTGCGACGGGGTGCTATTACAAATTGCGAGAGCTATCAAAAATTGCGAGAGCTGTTACAAATTGCGATAGGTACTACAAATTGCGACGCTATTACGAATTGCGACGCTATTACAAATTGCAACAGTACAAACTCCAATTAGACTAGCTGTATAGTAGGTGTACAGTAGGTGGGTTTCATTGTTTACATAATATAGAAACAAATCCAACTTCAACATTCAAACAAAAGAACAAGGAAAAATCGATAGTGTAGCGCAGTTAGTAATCAGTCAAGGTTTTAGCTTGATACATTGGATACTTTTGGAGAAATGAGCCTTTTAAAACTCCAAAATTAACAGTAATCAAATTTTGGACTCACTTTGTATTAATTCTGAAGTTTGATTTATGAGAACGAGGCAAATGTAAACAATGACGTCATACCGAAATCCGCCAATAGGCTACCTTACTGAGACTAGTTAGAATGTTCCTTTGTTTTTTCTCACTTCAAGCTTATAAAAATCAAACCTGACTTGATAAGGATCACAAGATGTCAACGAAATATCGTTCATCCGCGTTACTTTTTCTAATTGATATCAATTCAAAAATTAATCTTAACGACGTACTATAAAGGAATGTTTAAAATTCACGAAGAGCAATTGTTAGGTGTTAGAATACTGTAAAAATTAACTAGATAATTTCATGCATAAAATTATTGTATTTAATGGTAAAGTGTTTAAACACACCATGATTGATAACAGTGTCTTTAACTCCGACCGCAGCCAAAGGGTGAACATCAGGAGTTTTACAATTTTGTCAGGGGTGTTGAAGACAGCATGTAGCGCAAGTGTCTAGGCTGTCAAACAGTTTTACACTGTTTCTAAAGCTCAAAAAGGCCCCAAGCCTGCAAACAGGTGATCATGATGATAGACCACGATCAATTTATAGGTTCTTTGAAGTTCCCCGCTAGAAGAAAAGAGACCAGACAATCGGCTTCAAGTCTCTGTTTACGGACGGTGTAAAAAAATGCGCGCGCAAGTTTTCAACCTCGGCAAGGCCGGGATTGAACCCAGGGCCTCACGCGTGGCAGTCAAAGTTTTTACGAACTGAGCAACTCACGCACGCAGGCTAACGAAAAGTTCTTATCTAGTGAAAATTTTCCCCTTTGTTTCAAAAAGCAGATTCAAAGCTCTAAACCAAGCCGATTTGATCACGTTGAACTTAGTTGTCTTTAAAACTATGTTCTGAAGCGGTTCGAAGAAGAAAAAGTTCAGTGAAAAGGTAAATGCAAACAAATTTCAGTTTCACTTAATTGTAAAAAGCAATATCATTTAGAAAAAAATTGTAGATGCTCAAGGCATTTGAAAACTAAAAGTTCAACTTGAGACTTTTGTCAACATACTGTTAATGTGGTTTATCGAATTTTCCTGTAGTTTTTCATTGGAAACATTCTCTTATTAAAACTTACGATTCATTGTGTTTAAACCTATAATTCTGGGGTTTTTTCTTGTTTGATTGTATACCATCTTTGCGAACAGCTAAAAACGTTTAATTATGGCGGGAAAAGGCGCTCGGAAAATGGTGCGAAAAAACCAAAATACGCTTTCTTTCCTGCTGGCTTATAGTTAGCCAGATATGATTTGAGAGTTGTATTTTTAAAAAAAGGAACAATATCGGGCTTGGCTCGCGATTTTTTTTTATCTCTTTGATGTTTGATTTTCTGAGTTTATCAATTTTTTCCATGAAACGCAATCTTCCTACTTCTTCCTTTTTATCTAATTCAAATTGTAAACTACTAAATGCCAGTATTAAGAGCTTTTTGTAAGTGTATCATAAAGATTAACAAAATTGGGTTGTTATGAAGCAAATCGCTGAAGTCCTCTAAGTTATAAAGGACTTGTGATTGTCTAACTCACCTCCAAAACAAACAAACACGGAAACATATTTCACTAATAATACAAATTGCTTCTTTAAGAAACTGAAGTCTGATCGGATTTCCGCTGGCACAAATTAAGGCAAGCAAACCTTTTTTGTAAACAGTCTTCAATAGGCCTTCGTGAGCTTCGGATTTAGTAGATCTCTTATTCATCTTTAATAACATAACAAATTCTAGGAAACTAGTTAAACCAAATTACATAAATCAGTGAACGTTTGAGATGCGTCAACGCAGTTGTTAAGTCACTTCGTCTTAATCATTTAGTTCTTGCAAACTTCTCAAAATAGCACTTCTGATTATTCTTAGAAAAGCAGGTATTCTCTTATTACGTCATGATTTAAGGTTACAATCGTGGGTTGGATATTTATTAAGCACCACCCACAAAGAAATCAAATAAAGTTTAGGATTTTACAACACAGCTTGACAAAAACAAACTAAAACTAATTAGTTCTTCTATCTGTTTTAAGAGTTTGCTATTTTTCTAAATCATCATAGCAAAGCTGCCTTGTCTAGTTTGGTTAAAATCATGCAAATATAATATCTTTGAAAAACTTTCCTAAATCGATATTTAACTAACATGAACTTTACATAGCAAACTTTTTATATTGTTAAATTACTTGAGATGTTCTTTTTATAGTTAAGAACTAAACTTCTGTGCCCTCTGAGTGTGATTCAGTCCTTTGACAGGTCAATCTTTTGTTCAATGTAGTCTCGTTCGAATAGACAAAATTTGACAGGTGATCAAACAGAGGCTAAAGCTTAAGAAAACTAAGTCTTTAATTTTTCCAATCATTTGCTTGACATGTTTAAGCAAACAACTTATTTTCCGGATGACAATAACCTCTTCACTTCAGTTTCAAGTCTGGTTATGCATGTTCCGATAATATAACTACTTCTTCAATTGACACAGTCTATAATCAAACGTTTATGCTCCGGAAGACAATAAACTCTTCACTTCAGCACCAAGTCTGTAAATGGATTTCTTTAACTGACATTTGTTAGCTTTGAACGCGTGTTGCTTATTCTTAATTTTTTCAAAACTTTCGGATCAAACTTTCCTTAATTAGCCAAAACAAGTGCATGTTTTGCTCTTTCTCATTGGCTCATTTGTTTATCCAAGTATCTTAAAAGTATCACCTGCCAAAACCTAAAAGTTTGCCATAAAAGTTTGCGTTGCTTTCCTCTAAGACTGTGAAGTTTCAAAATTATTATTTTGTCCTCTAGGAAACAAAGAACATGGTAAGTAGTGCGGTGGTGAATATAAACACAGTAAAATATTGCAACAGTTCATTTAGAAATATAATGTTGAAAGTGTTTTATAGCAGATCTTTGTCATGTAGAAAAATTATCCCACAATTCTGATCAAAGAAATTTCTTGAAAACTTTCTTACAGTGTTTGTGCTAATAAATCTAAAGAGTAATCGTTCAAAACTTTCCCAACGTTTCACTTAAAAATATTTGTTGAACAAACAGGTATCAAGTTGTGGGAATTTATGGAAAGATGATATGTGGTTCAAGATTACTCTAATTAAGGATATAAAAATATGTGAAAGTTGGCGCAAAAATTGAGATGTTAATTTGCGACGAGAAAAGTTTTTTTCTTCCTCTATATAAGTCAAATTAGCAAGGTAACCATATGTTAACGCGTGTTTTCAGATTTATCGAGAGTGAGTAACATAAGAAATATCTTTTTTTAACAATTCTCAAACGCTGTTGAAACTGTGCACAAACATTATTAGGTTTACATTTCAAACACTTTGAAGACTGTTATTTGGGTGGCTCTTAATCTAGAATACTGAAAATTCAAAAAGACTTTCATTTTTGAAAGGCGGTTATGCCATTGAACCAACATTACATGAAACAGCCCACTACATCCTTGTTTTTATTCGATTTTCCAGATAGTACCATCGCAATTGTAAAACTTTAGGTGAATAAAATATTTTGCTATTGTTTTGGTAACCCCATCTCAATCTACGAATGTTGGTGAGCCATGATTGCTAATTTCCTCTGGGAATTTACCCTGATACTTTATGATCCCCGAAAACAAGAAATATAATAGATAAACTTTCCTTTTTGAGCGAATGGAACAGCCTATGACACAACAAAAAATTCTAATGGTTTCGAATTGATTTGTAACGACATGGCAACATTGTAGCCTAGTTACCGTTGCTATGATGTCACGTGACAAGTGCAAAATCGCTAATGGCACATTTAATACGACTGGAGCGATTGTATAGAAACCACTGAAACGCTTCGGGTCGTCGCTATTGTCCCGTGTCCCCAATGATTGTACAGCTACCCGTCCGGAACCTAGCCTTAAACCCTTCTTTTTCCTCTATATACATAAGATTCTGCGAAAGGCTGTTCTGACGTATTTTTTCTACGTCCTTTGGTTTTACACTATTTTAGCGACAATTTACCTACACTTATAGCACTTGTTTTGTAATCAATCAAAAGCTATTGTATAAGCTTTCATTTTTTTGCAGTTATTCCAAAAACAAGCAAATGTTGCGCTTCATGTCCGCCGTTTTGACAGTTCACGGTAGTAAATTTTTAATTGAATTCATTGCATTCGGAGACGGTTTAGATTGATCCCAGTGTAGTTTCAACCCATAAATGAAGCAAACTTGTTAATAATTGAGTTACTTTGATTTATCAGTTGTTTTTTAATGGCTGGTAGTGAAAAGTGACAAACTTTAACAATTCTCGCCGGATGAAATTTTTTAAAATTCGTAACGTTTTGAGCATCTTGTGTTAGTGAACTTTTACTTGCCAACAAACTGGGCAGCTTTTTCTTCTCTTTTTCGAACTTTTCCATGGGATTTAAGACTAGTCTGTTTGGTGTTAAGGAAAGAGTTTAATTAAGGTAATGGAACGGTTCGTTGATATCTACAATAAATCATAATTCCATATTTTTCAAAAAAATGTAGCAATGGACCCAGGAGTGCCGTTGTACCCAAGGATCGTATCATTCAAAATTGACTTTAAACTTATTTTTCAAAACGTTGTTTTTAACTCTTAGCAATTTTAAAGATTTTAAAACCTCTTTTTTTATTTTTAAGTTAATGCTATAATTAATTTTGTATTTGTCAAAACTTTAGCATTATCAATTTTTAACTGTACAATAAACTTAACTACTGACGTGTTTTGTGGTTTTCTTCAGACAATAAAGTTAGCTTTGTTGGCTGCTTTAATTATCCTGACCGGTAACCCAGCAACAGGTGAGGATATTAAGGCTAAACTCCAGTAACTAAAAACGGAAGAATTTCAGGTATAACTTTTGGTATGTCTGAAGTTGATTACAGTGCGCATTCGAATTATTAGGAAAAAATAAAAGACATCGAGAAACTTTTAAGAAGTTGGGCTTTTAGAAACTTGACATTAATGGGAAAGATCACTGTTGTCAAGTCTCTGGCAATTCCAAAATTGGTAAATCTTTTCCAAACAAATCCAAATCCAACTGATGATCAACTGAAAACACTAGCGTCACTTATATACAAATTCGTTTGGAATAACAAGCCCGATAAGATTTCAAGGAAAACTTTAGTTGCCGATTTTAAAGAAGGGGGGTTAGAATGTGCGATATCCTATCATTCGTAAGTTCTTAAAAGATAGCTTGGGTCAAAAATATTTGGGATCCAAAAAGTGATTGAAAAACTCTATTGCTATCGCACCCACCTTTACATCAAATATCTTTTTGGCATTTGAATAAAGCTTCATTCGACGTTTTTTGTCGAATTTTGGAAAGACGTAGTTAAGTCATGTGGGGATCTGATTGGAAACCCGTCAGAAGTAAGATTTTCTTCATCTACCATTATGGAACAATGCTTTCATTCGGGTAGCTGGGAAACCAATTTATTGGAGAGACTGGGAAAAAGAAAAAATAAATGTTCGCGATCTAATTGACGGTAATGGAAACTTTTGCCTTTTTCTATTTTTCAAAGGAAATACAGCAATTAAATACAAATTTTATAAACTACTACAACATATTAAGTGCTACTCCCAGTAAGTGGAAAAAAGCTCTAAATACTACACTTCCGGAAAATACATGTTTACGGACAACTTAACATAAAATTTAACTTAACTCTTCATGAAATAAAACTTTATTTCAGGAAGAAATATTTCAAAGAAAATTTACGATTGTTTGCTATCAAAAGTCTCTTCACCTCCAGTTAAGAGCCAACAAAAATGGAAAACACAGTAACCCCAGCAAAATATTGATTGGAGTGAAGTGTAATTTAGTATTCCTTTTCGATGTACAAAAGATGCTAAATTACGCTGTTTCCAATATAAAATCCTTCATAGAATTCTACCAACTAATAAATACCTGTTCCAAATTACATATATAGACCACAATAAATGTCCTTTTTGCAATTCTGCAATAGAAACAATAAACCATCTATTTTATGAATTCCCTCAGATCTATGACTTATGGCAAAAATTCAAAGAAACAAATTTGGATTTTCAAATGTACTATAACGAATGTCCTGATCGGTATATCTAATAAAAGACCATCTGCAAAGAGCGTCAGTTATCTACTGTTAATTACAAAACACTATATTTATTTGTGTAAATGTAATGGCACTGTACCAAAACTATCTACTGTAGTGCAATATATAAGAAACAAAATTGATGTACATGAGCCTGCCGGTTTTTCTGTAGACTATCGAATTCAGAAATTTGTAAATACGCTAACTCTGTCAGTATATAGTCACTAGGATGAAAAAGGAAATAAAGTATAAAAAGCATAACATGAGAATAATGATAATAAAAATAATAATAAATATATAGCACTAACAATGACAATGAAAACAGTTCATGGTAATAGTAGATAATTACTTAATAATTCATTTTGCCAAAGAAAACTGAAGGTACATCATTTTGTATGCTTTTTTGCTGCTGTCAACTGTTTGAGCTAGATACAAAAAAAATATTCACTCCTTAATCGTTACAAACAACGTTGCAACGCTATACAGGCAGAAGTTGCATAAAACAATCTTCAAGAAACACGTGGTATTCATAACGATTTATTTATATATTTTTACTACGCAAATTTTTTTTATCACTGATCGATAACAAAATAAACTTTTTTGAAATTATGTCTGAACAACACGTTGTCGTATTTTTCATGACAAAAAACTAGTAAAAAGAGAAAAACAATAATTCAAAAATAACAACAAAGATATCAAGGATTTGTATGTCAAAATTCATTGGTTCGTTTTATCTAAGAGTTGTTTGGAACAAACTCGGTTTCTATCGAGTAAACAAATACTCAAGACTGTTTCTTTTTATCTAGAAATTTACAAATGAGATAACAATTTTAAAATATTTAGTATGCCAACTCATTGGCTTATTTATCTAGGAGTTGTTGCGAAAAATTCGACTGCTACAGAGACAAAACATATTCAAGGGTTCTTCAAGACCTTCTACCCAGAAATTACAAATTAAAAATTAAAAACTTGATAATATTAACATTATGTTTGAAAACAGTTTCGGATTCCAAAACTGTACTTTCGAAAAAAGATTACTTTATTATTTTCTGCAAAAATGGGTAAAAAAAAGCACTAGTCAATCCCATGGAGGCTGCAATGTTACACTGACGTCTGACATCACAACGTGAAGCTGCAGTTTGTTACCGAAGGTATAAACTTTTTTGTTAATTTGCTTAAAAAGGAAAACTTTTTTTAATTCTAGTGGGTAATTTCAAATAATTGTCAGCAATAAAACAGTCCGAACAATGCAATAGAGCTGATTCTTTTCACAGTTTCACCTTGTGACGTCAGACGTCAGTGCAACATGGGATTGACTTTGTGCTTCCTTTACTTGTTTATGAAGAATATTGATAAATGAATTGTGAGACAGTATAGGTTTTGAATCCCAAAGTTTTTAAACATATAAGAAAATAATTTTGGAGTGTTCCCTTTTGATATGTTAACATTCATTTGTTTATTCTATTTAGGAGCTTTTTGGAATAAACTTGGTTGTTATAAAGATAACAAATATTCAAGGGCACTTCCTTTTGAGATCGGTTTTATTGATCTCGACTACGACACAACTTATCCAGATCTCGAGAAATTCTATCAAGTGTGCAGGCAACTGGCTGAAAGATACAGACTTCATTACTTTGGAATCCAGGCTTCGTATGAATGTTGGGGAGGCTACAAAAGAAGCCGGTATGATAAATACGGACCCAGTAGTCAATGCGGGACTGGCAAGAAAGGGTATGGAGTCGGATTCGATCATACTAACTTTGTTTATGGAAGAGCAGAACCAGGTACGCTTTTAAGAAAAAGAGCCAATATCTTTCACCTTCAAAATCAAACTAACATTTTTGTCAGTTAGTATTGCCATTTCTTGATCATTGATCATTAATACATTCTAAGTGGGTAATATTTTTAATTCTGCGCGTTTTGACCATGTGTAAACTAGTACGTGACTTTTCCGAAACTGTGAGGCTTGAAACAATTAAAATATTTCAATCAATTCTATTCTATTTATTTGCTGCCCTGTTGTAATCAATTATGTTTATTCTATTCTATTCTATTCTGTTCTGTTCTATCAATTCTATCCTATTCTATCCTATCCTATCCTATTACATTCTATTCAATTCTATCCTATTCCATTCTTTTCTTTTCTACTCTGTAACACATGTGAACTTTTTCGTTCACAAAAGAAGTGCTTAGAGAAACACGAGCCTGTTTCTATCGATGACACGAGAAAGCAAGCGAGTTTTATATTTATTAATAATATTAACCACAGAAACAGCCGATAAATCCCCGCGATGACGTATTCAGACACACTCTATTCTCATTTAGAGTGCATCACCACAGCCAATCAGAACGCGCGTTTATATCTTCTTTCCGCACAAAAACGAGTGCTGTCAGATAAATGAAAAATTCTATCCTCTATCCTAGTTTAAAAACCGTTCATTAGTTTGCAACCTTTTCACATTTGAATAACTGTCTTCATATTGAAGTAAATAAATTTTGGTCGATTAAAACCAGGAGACTTTAGTAACTTCTATTGAGATTATCAACATTGACAAAAGCTCTATTTTGTTTATCAAATGTTTATTTTCTAAGCCCCTGTGTAAACACTGCAATTGCTTTTAACTTCAGTAAATGGTAGATGGAGCAATTGGAGTAACTACAACAGATGCAGTAGATCCTGTGGGGGTGGTACAATGGCTAGAACACGATCTTGCACAAACCCACCTCCTCAGCATGGCGGAAAATCTTGTCAAGGCACTTCCAAAGAGACAGCCTCGTGTGGAAACAATCTTTGTCCTAGTGCGTAAAAATGCTTTTTTGAGTGATGTTTTTCTGTTATGATAAATATCTACTCGGGTTTTTAATGGTAATTGAATTGTAAATATGTATGTATGAAATATCTAATGACTAAAAGATATAGAAAGCATTTTAAAACACTTACTGAACAATGTTTGACTGGCCCCTGGTCCTCCGACGTCTCCTTGAAGACTTGTTTCTCATC
>JAOBRD020437404.1:0-18519 GCA_027575215.2 Hydrozoanthus sils | reverse complement strand
ATTGGTTTGCCAAGTTTGAGAAACATACGATGAAAGTACGCCAAGATACGGCGCATAGAGTTTTGAATTTTTCCCGCTAAAAGTGTTCCTCCAAATGCCAACAATGTGACGAAACAGGTCACGTGTGTCTCACCTCAGTCCATCCAAATCGACTTTGAAATATCTGCAACTAATAGAGTTTCTATCGAAAACTCTAGCTGTTACGGATGTTTTAAAATCTAATCATCTCTTTACTTCGTGGCACCATATCAAATGGACTGAGGCGAGACGCACGTGACCAGTTACGTCATATTGTTGGCTTTTGGAGGGGGCACTTTTAGCGGGAAAAATTCGAAACTCTACACGCCATATCTTGGCGTACTTTCATGGTATGTTTCTCATATTTGGCAAACGAATGTTTTTTATAGTGGTATTTTTGAAGATTGAAAAACTGTACTCATGTCATATGCTCTTTAAGCCACTCATTAATACTACGCTGCGACCCCCATTTTGACAAAGATAGCAGAGCGGTTTTACAAATGGTTTGTTTATTTATTAACTTGTGAAGACTTTTTGATAACACAAAAAGAAAAAGGAAAATACTCAGTTTTAAGCCGCATCCCGTTTTTGAAATCAGAACTTGCTTGATGAACAAAACGACCTCACTTCAAAACAAAGTTTTTACAGTTTTGAGGTATTGAGATATGAGCTATTTCAAAACAAAGTTTTTACAGTTTTGAGGCTAAAACACTGAAGCTATGCACTCAAACGCTAAAATGTTTACATAATTCCGTTTAGTTCTACAGGGCTTAAATGTTAAACTAAACTGCAAGCTATCGAGAAAGAACTAAGACTTCTACAGCGCTTCATACTTCAAACATCTTGTTTTTTGTGCAGCTTAATTGTGAACTAGTGTTTAGTCTTAGAAATCAATCTAATATTTTGGATGTTCAAGTTTTTGTTTCTGGAAAAACTCGGTTTCAAGCAACAACCCCAGTTCGGAACGATGTTGCTCTCCAAATTCTGAAATTTTGTGAAAAAGTTGTGCAGCTCAAAAGGTGAATAACTATGGTAACAAAAATATAGTCTTCGATTTCACTCACCCAGCCTTCTATTTTCGTTCTCCTTGTCCTCTAGTTCCAAAATCGTATCTTCAAGCTTTTCCTCTAACTTGTTCACTTCATCTCGCAACTCATAGATTTCTGGATCTGTAGCAACACTGCTCGGAGACTTTGCTCGTTCCAGTGCCTCCTTAATTTGAGCGTCAGCTCTTGCCTGGGCCTCTTTCATCTGCATCTTCATCATCTCGATGATGCTGTTTTGTTGCTGTTGAGCCTGCATCTTGGAGCTCTCGTCATCTTTAGCTTTCTTTAGCTTTACGTCAAATCTGGACCGTTCTTGTTCAGCCTTCCTAGCATAATAAACCTGCATGCAGCGGAATAAGAAAGGAACTATTTACTGTTTTAATTTCCAGGTGCACCAGAAAACGAAGAAAAGGATATGAATGTAAACGATTCTTTTCCGGATTTTAGACAAGAAACTGGGAAGTATAGTATCAGGATTTCAAGCCTGGCATGGATACAAAAAGAAGTTTTTTAAATCTGAACTCGCGCAACTTTGCTAATGTTTGTAATTTAATGTGGGGCCAAAAAGTCAGAGTCAGAAAAGAAGTCAGACAGAAGAGGAATAAATAGTTTAGCTTCCTCTTTGAAACAAAAATTTAAGGACGGCTTTCATAATTTTTGGAACTCCTGGAGGTACGAAGCCTGTAAGATGCATGCATGATTGGTCAATTGCATGAACCCTTATTTTCAATAAATTT
The DNA here is from genome assembly GCA_027575215.2 of Hydrozoanthus sils. Taxonomy (NCBI): domain Eukaryota; kingdom Metazoa; phylum Cnidaria; class Anthozoa; order Zoantharia; family Hydrozoanthidae; genus Hydrozoanthus; species Hydrozoanthus sils. The sequence goes on along the minus strand of JAOBRD020437404.1, from coordinate 16,718 downwards.
TCAAGTTACATAAATGTAAATAAATTGGTTGATAATTTGTATGAGCCCTGCAAGTTGACTGGTTGGTAATTTGTAACAATATAGCCTCTTGGGGAGAACTACAAAATTCGAGGGTGCAAATTGCAAATTTCCAGGTATTGAATCTTAAGTCTATAGAAAACACAGATATATGTGCTGAATAAGTTATTTGGTTGATTGCATGATTCCTGTAAGTTTTTCTATAGATAGAAAATAATGAAAAAAGTTAGAATCAATGTCTTGGAAATGATAAGATGAAAAATTCTGTCATATCTCACCTCATGCTGCTTTGCAATCTGACCAATAGAATCTGATAACTGTTGTCTGAAGCTTCTTCTCACTACATTAATACGCTGATAAAAAAAAAAAGAGTTACAGATTCTATCTAGTTTGCATTTTTATGGGCAATTTTAGATGTTTACTCTGAAGTCCCTAATAATAGTATAGAGCAGAATAGTGGTACGGGTGGAAAAATCTTTCAAAATGAATAATAGTATAGAATGGAACAGTAGTATAAGGTGGAAAGTTTTCAAATATAAGTTTTTAAAATAAACTGTAATATTAGCAAAAAAAAGTATGAAATAACTTTTTTCTTGGAGATGGGTGCTGCTTCTTGTCAAAAATGAGGACTGACAAATGTAAAGTCCCAGAAGAAGAAAATCGATAGTCTGAAAACCTGCAGTGGAGATGCTTCAATGGCTTCCAAAACCCAGAAATTAATAATAGTATAGTCCCAAATAAGGCCCATACAGAATGAAAATTTAATCAAAAATAAATAATATTATTAAGGGCTTCAGAGTAGGCACTAGGAATTGTGGGTAAATTTACAGATTGCCATCTTTTGTTTAATCATTGACTGATATTGATTCAATAACCTGCAATTAACTTAAAAGGAAATTGTGCCAAATGAATAACAAACCTCCTCATGAAGTTTCTCTAGTTCCAGAATTCTGTCATTTACTCTACAGTATCTGTAAAAGTAAACATAAGCAACTGAGTGATCAGAAAGGTCTTATGGAAATTAAAGCATATAAATTATTTCAAAGACAATTTATGCAATGTTTGTTACACCTAATAATGATGCAAATTTCATTTTAAATAGAGTGTTCTGATTGGTAAGTTTCTAGGTGTCCTGACAAGTTGTGTTAGTTCACGCTACCAATGGCCACACACCAAAAGTTTGTGATACATGTCTGAGTGCATGACATTTGATCATGTTTCAATGAACTTTATTGCTATTTCTGTGCATGTGCCATGAATGAAGCACTGTGCTATTTGAAGTGCAAGTAAATTTCAGAAGAATTAGAGTTCAAAAGAATAAATTTTCAGTAGCAAAACTATCAACCAAAACACTGCCGTGGCACTTTCAGAACCTCCCAACAATCAACTTGTTGTGAGAAAAGAAGAGGATATCTTGCAGCTGACTTCAAGCACAAGGACTCACTATAAAAACACTATAAAAAAAGGTTTATAAAAAGTATAAAGCCAGAAGCTTATACTTGTTAATTCATATAGAAATTCACAGGCTTGTAAACAGGAAGGGAGTTGGGATCAAAACTTAAACATCCAAAAAGTCTTTTAAAATTGGAATAAGAGAATAGCTCCGAGGTAAAGTGTGTGGCTAGTGTACAGAAGGTTGTGGGTTTAATTGATCCATCTGGAGCTTGCTTTTTTTCGAGTTCTTTGTCCCAATGATTCTGATATTTTATTATTCATTTATCATGTCTCAATTTTCAACTTAATGACCTTGCTCACTGTATGAGTCCCTATAGCTTAGTAGTACAATTGTCCAACTAATGTACAGATCAAGATTGTGGGTTGAATTCCCATCAGGAGCTTTTTTTTTGTTGAGTTCTGGCTCCACATGATTTCATTTATATTATTCATTAACTATGAGCTCTAGATATCACTTCAATTGACTGCATGATGCAGTTAATTGATCAGTGCATGCTTGATGCATATTCCTTGACATTCAAAAGACTGTGTGATATAGTCTGTGTGATCATTGTAACCTTGCTTGCCATAATGATGAGTTCGCACAGCTCATTGGTGGACTGTCCGACTAGTGTACAGAAGGTCATGGGTTTGGTTCACATTAGCAGCATTCTCAATATATCAGCCACAACTTCATGTCTTACTGTAATCTTATTAATGTGAAACTGATTTTTTCAAAAACAGCATCAACTCTTCTTATTCTTTTTTGTTTATAAAAATACTGATTCTTTGATAACAAAACAAAGGTTAATATGCTGTGAGCAGTAAGAATACAATACACAAGGTTTCTTGGCTACTTACAGGTCCAATGCCCGTTCTTGAAGCTTGTTTTCATAGTCGGCTTGCAACACATGTTTAGCATAATGTACCATTCTCTTGAGGTTTTCCACATCCTATGTAACCAACAAAGAAATACAATACAGACTGAGTCAGTTTTATTACATAACAGAAAAAAACATCCTCTGGCAAATTCTGATAAATAATTTTGCTTTTAAAACAGCCAGGTTGGCATAACATATTGTCATAATTTATTGAACTGCTTTAATTTAGAATTTAAATGCATTTCTTACAAATCAGGACTAAATCATTTTTGTAAGTGACACCTAAAAATAAATTGTACATTTTTGCACAGTTCTTAATTCATTGATATTGTATATTTCAACACATAAGCAAAACCTCACCCTGACAAGTTTTCGCATTACTTCTGTCATGTCCTTGATTTGGATAACTTCTGTGATTTCAGTTTGAGTGGCATGGTCTTGACTGAAAAACCCAACTCTAGTCTTGTCTGCAATTGATGGTCTGAATACAGTATACAGAACATATTAATTATCAATCGACAAAATAGCTTATTGTGATAAGAGCTAAAAACCGAGTACAAAAATCCAAAGTTCTAAGGAGGAGTGATAACATTGCTTGCAGGGGTATTAACTTAAAGTTAACATTACTCACCTACTCAAGACAAAGTAAATAACAAATTGTTCCATTTGTAAACTGCGCATCACAATTTTCCAAAAGTCTTTATTTTACTTGAAGTGCGTATATACAAAGCAGAACTATAAATTTAATTATCTTACAGTTACAACACCAACTTACATCTAACTTCTTTTTTACATACACAAACAAAATTAAACATCTGCTGCTGTGATAAATTGAGTGTCAATCAGACCTGGCCCAGATGAAAACCCAAAATGAAAAGTAAATAATTATATAACTTCAATTAATATTATTTCAATTAGTTTAAATTTGGTAACACTAGAAGTGAGGGTTTTAGGAGAGGCACAAGTGAGTGGAGATGCAATTTTATCTACAATGAACTGCTGCATAAATGTGCTGCACAAATCCATGTTTGAGCTGGAGCTCCCCGTGTTTGCCAATTATTAGTGAGATTTAGCACCACGTATACATGAGATGGCAAACATCAATTTGCAGTCTGCCGTTTGCCATGTATTTGTCTTGTTTTCTTGGTTTTAGCTTCACGATAGACGTGAGAGTCACGGGAAAACACACCAGAGACTCGAATTAGACTGGAAAATAGTGTCAAGTAAATTAAAAGCAATTAAAATAGTGTTCTGAAGTAAACTTTAGCAAAGAAAAAAAGATTTTTACTGTTTGTCACAAGTACTGAGATTTAACCCCCCAGTATACGCATATGTGAGACATCAAACATCGATTTGCCATCTGCCGTATATTTGTCTTGTTTTCTTGGTTTTAGCTTCACGCTTATGTGAGCTTTCAGGGAAAACACACGAGCGACTCAAATTAGACTGGACGCTAGTGTCAAATAAATTAAAAGCAATTATAATCTTATTCTGAAAGTACATATTAGCAAGAAAATTTTTTTTTACTGATTGTATGTCCAAATTAACAGTTGTTTGATTCCCGTTGACGAAAGTTGCCAATTGGAACTACCTGAACAATTTCTTGTGTTGTTTCTTCAATTTAACTAACTGAATATTAAGCATTACATCCCTTCATCTTTTTTACGACTTAAAATCTATTTCTATGCTTGAAAAAAGATCAAAAGGTCTCACGTAAATATCAAACGCGAAAACCTTTAGCTTACGAACAGTACGTACGGCAAACGTGAAACGGCAGACGCGGGAAAATGTTGTCTTTAAACCGATTCCCGGCAGGGATCGTGCGCGCAGATTTGGAAAACGAAGATAGAAGTGCGTTTTTCGTTTTTCAGAGACAAAACATTACAGTAAGCTGTAACATCGTATATGAACCCAGTTTATAAAAAACTAAGCTTTACATGACACATAATTAAATAAGATGTAGGAAGAACAAGTTTAGACCGCGGAAGAACCGTTAAACGGTTTTGACATTTTCACTTGTTCGGCGTTGATTCTAATTGTCTTTTTACTGACCTGTACTCATCAGTTGCCATTGAAAGAGGGGAAAAGACGATCCCCTTTTGCCCTATCGAGTCTAATATCGAAGAAGGGCGCGAAATACGCGCAGACATAGTGTCTATCGGTGAAATGACAGACTGAGTACTGGCGGATTTTCTAACATCGTCCGCCATCTTTGTTTTCTGTCAGGGGAGCCTTGGTAACCGCATTAGTGGGGGACTCTATGTACAGCATACACAAAGCACCTCCTGGGCACGCTTCGTTGATTTTAAAATACCTTGTGGCTAAAAGATGCATGTGTGCTTTGTTTGAATACTAAACAGCGATTGTCACAAAACAAAACTTTTGTTGTAAAGATATATCTGTTAGGGTTTTTCTTAAAGAGCCAAATTCGAAAAACAAGGCCCAGGACTTTTGCCCATGCCGAAAATCACGTCAAAAAGAGAGGCGGCGCGGGGGCCCCTGCTTGTTGAGCCATGCCATAAGGTAATGAAATTATTTACTGGAGTATCACAAGAACACTCAGTCAAAGAGATGATCTAATACAAGAGGCAGAGGGTGTTGAAGGCTTTTTCATGTTTTATCACAAAGAAAAGAAACTTAAAGGCAGGCTCGCGAACCAAGGAAATTGCCTCGGTAAAAATTTTGAAAAAGAGTTCTTTTTAGACAAAAAAAGCATCGCGCCACTTTACAGAAAGCAGTTTCAATAGTAATCTAAAGATGAAGCCAATTTTAAAGACAAAGCCGTCTTGTTTACATGAACTTTACTGCCATTTTTCAGTAGAACTATTTTTTTTTAAATTTGTCTGATCAAAATTTCAGCCAGGTGGTTGTTCTTAGTTTGCTGATCTTAATTTGTGGGCAAATCTCAGCCTTGATGTTCTTATAAAGTTTTTCTTATTAAAAAAGCGTGACTGCTATTGGATGATCTCAGTTCTAGATTTTTTTTCAATTACTTTCTTTTGACATTTTAAACTTACGCTTGATAACAGAAGGGATTCAGGAAATTGAGGAAATGTTTGTTAGCACTGAAAGACTCAAAAGGAAAACTGTCGAATTATAGATAGTCTAGTCAACCTTAACGGCTCTAACACACTTAATGACTTATCAGTATGATATTCTGTACATAATTTAGCTTGCATTGTTTTAGGCCGCTTCGGAAAAAAAATTATTCTGGTTTTACTTTATCCTCAGCGCGCGCACTGATTTTTGCCAGCGCATTGATTTTTATTATATTTTAGAGAAAGGAAATATATGACGAAAAATTCGACAAATTTTTCTCCCTCCTGCGAAACAATAGACGAAAGGCCGGCGGCATATTGCGACACTTTCAAGAGCCCCAGCAGTATGCCTTGTCAGTGACCAAGCAACGTAGACAGGATGTTGAACTCTAGAACAATGAAGAGAAGATGAACGTCGTGATCATCAAAGAGTACGTTGAAAATAATTATATAAGATTAACAGATTGTATTGTAATAGCCTTAGAATAACCTAGCCTTGGTTGTTAGTGGTGCATATTTACTCCCAAACTGACTCGGTAGTCCACAAAAGTGTTTTAAAAACGTAAGGAAAAAAACGCCCGCTCTCACTAAAATCTGGCAAAATTTTCGTGATAAACCAGGATATTTTTTTTAAAGGGCATACTTTCAAAGATACTAAACTGATCTTTACAAAGATCAATATCAGTGTAGTTTTTTAAACGGCATATATGCCCTACGGACCAGTTCCTAATTCGTCCGTATTAATGTCTGCATTTTCTTGAACTAGATGGGAAATTAAAGGAGTTGACAGTACAGCACTAGCTGGGACTTATCTTTCTTTAATTTTAAATTTTCGCCTTCGAATTTTGCCAGCATTGTTTTTTGTCTGAGGTTATCAAATTCGTTCAGACAGATATTTCCCTAGCCTGCGTGCAGACGCCAGTCTCCGCTCGGCCAATTTAATGGTTAATATAAACGTTAAACGGCTATGCGAAGACTAATATTTCCCGTGGCTATTTTGGCTTGCACAATGTTTTGCTAACATGCCACGTGATTGCGCAACGAGTCCACGTGTTGTGTTGCGACAACACAGAGTTAGTGCATTCATCACCGAGAGAGACCAACATGGCGGATAGATGTCTAAGTTTTAGCCGGAGTCTGCGTTCATATTCATTACGAGATCCCTCCGAACTCATAACAACAGAGTGTAAGACGTATCATAGACGTTGGTACATTCTACTAGTGTTTTCTCTCCTGGCGGGACTTCAAGCGTGTGTCTGGAACACTTGGGGTCCCATAACGGGCTCTGCCGAGGCAGTCTTTCAGTGGAACGATGGACAGATTGCATTGCTGGAAAATTGGGGACCAATAACTTACATTTTATCATTTGTGTTATTTTCTTGGCTCCTAGATGTGAAAGGTATGTTTTGAACAATATAAGGACATGTAATTACGTAGTTGTTCTTTTGCCCGTAACGACGTATTTATACAGGCAAAGTTACGTTTAAGACATTTAATAGTCGTATCTAATCTCTAGTAGTTTGCAAGTAATCTTCGTTTGTTACTTTAGGAATTTCTAAAGGCTGGTAATACCTGGGCGTCTAGATATTATGATAACCAGATTTGAGACATTCGATTAAAGAACGAGAAAAAAAAGTGTGTGACCGATCTGAGTTATTAAAAGTGTTGTGTAATTGGCGGCGTTACGCCATCCCAGCCACAACAGTAGGGTATGTTTAACATGTGAATTTTGTTCGAAGTACCAGGCTTTACATGTGGTTTTGTGTTACATTGATCTCAGAGGCACTCTGTTTATTTATTCGGCTAATTGCTTTTTTTGGAGAACGGGCCATAACACGAATTCCTTATTAAAGGTTTTAATGGCTATTGTTTAAATTTTGCATAGACTTGTACGGACCACAGCTTTCACACGTGACGCGAAAGTCACGCAATAAGGCTCAATAAGCCTATTGATTTGATGCTTTCCTTGTTCTGATGTAAACAACTTTGCCTGGACAAATGGACAACAAGTGCCAGCTTACATACAAATAATCAAAACATCTGACAAAAAATTATCCCCCTGTGCTTCCTTGATCTTAGCACTGTGGCCGCTAGCAAGGGTCCAAAACTAGGCAAAAGATTTTTGAATCCTAATTTGATCATTTTTTCTGAATAGATATTTTTTGGGGGAGGCTCTGTAATTTTGAATCTTGTTCAGTCCTCAAATCAGTGCTTAGTGGGACCACTGGGTACATTGTTATTTAGACCAGGAATAAGTCCATATCAAACAAAAAATATATTTGAACTATATATAATCAGCAGCAAATTCACCACATCAGTATTAGCAAAGTTGCAAAGTTTCATAAACATTTCCCAAAAATTAGTGTAGATATATAAAGTTTTGAAATTTTATTTATCTTCTGCCCTTATTTTTACAGAGAAATGTATGGGAAAAAATATGAAAACGATACTGGTCTATATCTGGCACTGATGCCCATTTACCAAATTTTTCTTGGAAAATTATCCAGTTTTAAACCTTTATATCTCCATTTAATTGCAGCCAATTTTTATGAAACTTTGTAGCTAAACAATAATAATTATTAATGTGCTGTAATTGATTCTGGGTTCATTATCCTGATGAACCGAATATATTTTTATGTCATGCAAGCATGATAATGGTCAGACTTTACCATGACCAATTCTTGCAAATACTGTCTATTTCAGGTTTAAGAATCTCAGTGCTGGTAGCATCAACATTGGTGTGTTTGGGATGCGGTTTAAGATGCATCACTACAACACCATACCAGGCCACATGGTATGCAACAAAACATAAACATATTTTCAATTGATATTTTATAGTTAACATAGGAATGATAAGGTTTGTAGGTACTTTGTATTAGATTTGTACTCTAAGTACATTTATCAAAAATATAAGTTGTTAATAATTAATATAATGAAGCTTTTTCAAAGTAATTGGCTTCAAGAAACAGTGGAAATGCATCTAATGTATTGCAACATTTCGTGATAAAGTGTACCTTAATGTAGATGCATACTAATGTCTTACTCGATCCTGTCTTCTGGACCCATCAACTCTGGGTTCATGTTTTAAAACAATAAATCATGGTGAATTCATTCAAAAGCTTGATGATTGTTAACTTGAGCACCATGAATCACTCAGATATTATTTTTTCAAGAGTTATCTGATTGACTGTAGGCAATTCAAAGGTGAACAACATAAAATTTTTGTATTAAGATTAACAATTATAGTAGTAATTATTACAGTATTTAAATAAGTATTTTTGTTATAAAGGTATTAGGAGATGATTTTTTGTATAATTTTAACAACTACACAAGAAAAGATAAGAATTTTACTAAGAAGAATGTACATGTACAACATAAAATAGAGGATTTCTTAGTATTTGTTTGAATTTGTTTTCTACTATTAATTAATATATGCTTTCTATACTATTACAAACATAATGTATTTATTGAATGCCATAGGTTGATTCACACTGGCCAAATCCTGAATGGTTTTGCGGCGCCTGTCGCTATGGGAGCACCTCCTATGGTATCATCAACTTGGTTTCCACCAAACCAAAGAGCAACAGCGACAGCAATATCAACAATGACCAGCTATGTGGGGATCTCAATATCTTTTCTAGTGGGGCCATTTATTTTAAACCCATCTGATTCTGTCCCCTCAGTGAATGTAACAAGTTCAAAACACAATGGTACAATGATACACTCCAATGTTATTCAGAATGGTATGTAATTTTTGCCCGAGGGGTACTTTGGGGTCAAATGGATAGGGATGTCCCCAAAATACCCTAAATACCAAGGGATAAATATTTTCCACCCTAAAAAATACTTCAGTCTCTGTTTTAAATAACCCTAGCTAAAAAATATCAATTGAAAGCTGAAAATTTTCCCTGGGTATAGCTAGCAAGTCGGCACTAATTAAGTCCCCTCATGTTATGCTGGCTTGATATGTAATTAAAGGCTTTTGTCTTAACTTCTTATCAGTTCATTTGTACATTTGCTAAAACATGGGACTACAAGCAGTCCAATAGCTTGTGGTTTTTCAACCCTAAAATATACCAGGCTCTTGGTTTAACACAGGATAATTTTAATTTAACCCCTAAAAAATGTGATGGTCATACCTACCACCACAATATAGAGAGTACTCCCCCCTCTTCCTTTCCATGAATTTTGTTAGTTTGTTTAAAATTAAAGGTATTGTGTCTACTCTTGTTGTACAGCACTAGCAATTCATTGTATGTATAAATTTGTATTAATTGTAATATTAATCAAGCAATAAGTACACATACCAGAATCAAACCATACAGCAAGACCCTCATTGCTTTAACCTTTACACAAATGGTTGATTAAACCTTGCTGTGCTCAAGAATAACTTTTTCTTTTCAAATAGCGAGTTGAAAATTTAATAAATATGATATACATATATTTAAACCACAGGTACCAATAGCAAAGCATGGGAAGAAGCTGTGACCACTGCGAGGAGTAACATAATGTTTTATATGTACATTGGTAAGAGAATGGTATTCTGATTTATTTATACTCTCAGGAGTCAGAGAAATTTATAGCACACTGATGTATATGTACATTTGTAAATGAGCCATACTATTTCCATTTAGTTAGACAAGGATTAATTCAATAATGTATCATGTTTGTACATTGGTTAGAGATTGGGTCATACTCATAATATATATTATATGTTTAGCAGATTATGCCATACTGATACATATTTTCAGTACTTTTGTTTTAATTTTTTAACAGGGATTATTCAATGATGTATATATACATACATTTCAAATTTACTGTTAGATATCAAGCTTTCTACCAAACAGTTTCAACTTATAAGTTTCTTTTTAACATACGATTGTATTCTTTTTTCTCACAGAGTTTGGCATCAGTGCATTTGTGTTCCTTTGTACATTGTTGTACTTTCCTGCTAAGCCGCCAAGACCACCAAGTTTTACTGCAGCTAAGAAGAAGATTGACTACTTTGAGGGCGGCAAAAAACTTATGAAGTACGTCTTAAGTCTTTGTTTATCATATTTGCGCTCACAATCTCACGCACAACAGTTACTTTAACTGTGGGTATTAGTCATTATCAAAAATCTCTGAAAAATTAGAGTAAGATATATTAAATAGATTAAAGTAGAACGTCAAAGCCAAATTCAGTTTTTTCAACACTTTTTTTTTGTACCTTACTTTTTTTCCATTTAGAAACTGTCAGTTTTGGATTCTCAATGTGCTCTATGGCTCCACTACAGGTAGGGATCATGTGATAATTACAATTACTGGTTTGGAAAGTTAAAAAACCATATGTGTCCTGCATGAGGGTTGAAGTTTGATAAATAAAGCATTAGATACTGCATTAACATTATTTATTACTAGCCTGAGTAAACAGCCATCTCTCATTGTGTAATTGATCCCTCCTCCTCCTTAACCATTTGAGTACATTTTAGTCAAACTTGAACAGTTGATGTATCTTAATGCTCAAGGTTTTCTACTTCTTCTATTTAAATTCTGTCATAAGCATTATAACGACTTTTTTATGCAGATCAAAATGATAGGCCAAAATGTGATAAAGGTCAAAGCTCAAGCTGTGTGGTATGTGTAATGTGTTTAAAAGGGCCTAGACGTGATGAACAAAATAATGGCTGTCTGAAGTGTTCTTTTTTATTCTTTGTAGGTGTGTTCAGTGGATGGGGAGGTGTGTTGGCAGTGAACTTGTTGGCATTTAAATTGGGACAGGTAAGTCTTGATTCAGTCATCTGAATAATGTTAGATTTTACTCTGACCTCTTTAGCCACAAAAACTTTCGAACAGTTTAAAGGTATGTAATCATCTTCAGAGAGGTCAAACTCTGACAGCAAGAGAAAGAAAAACCCAAATTGCCTTGAGCGGAAATTGAACCTACAACACCCCAGTCACATGATAGCTAAGTACTCTAACCACTTAGTTACAGTAGCAGAGAGAGAACGAACCAACCCAAGACAAGCTAGGTTATCCCAATCACAGTCTGAAACATGCGATTGTTCCATATATTTATTAGTTTATTAGTACTCCTTTTGGTAGATTCTGCTTGAACAACATTCATTTTTATAATTTTGAATACTTAGGATACCGCTGGCTGGATTGGTTTCTATGCCAACATAGCAGGCTGTGTGATCGGCTTAATGATGGCAAGGTAAGCTGTTTTAGGTCATTTCATCTTTTGACACTCCTCCTGGGGGGACACCTCGAGCAACCCTCATTCCCAGGGTGCCTTTCCCTCAGTTTGTGGGCGGGGTCAGGAAATGGATTCATGGGAACAAGATTAATACCTTCAGGTAAAAGGGATAGGATTGCTTTTTGGGAAATGTGAAAAATTACCAAAGCGTGAAAACTTTTAACCCTAAACGATACCAACTTATAGCATTGATTTTGAAAAAGGAAGGAGTTTTGTTTTTCACTGACGAGTAAAGAAATTCCTAAACATGAATTTTTTCTGAAAATTCCTAAAAATGCCGAATTTGACCCCTGAAAAGATATGACTGGAGATAAAGGATTATTTTGCCCAGGTGCAATTTCACCCACTGGTCTGCTCATGATCAGGCGAACTCGTCTAGGTTTTTACAGTGATTTCACCCAGGTACTTCATTCATGAAACATTCATCATAAAAGTTCTTATTTGTGACTTATTTGTGAAAGCTATAGAACAGAAATGTAAATTAAAGACGTCAAACTTGGTTGTCCCAAATGAAATAAGCCTGTACTATCTTGTTGTCTTAATACGTCTTTCCTTTGTTTGATATTTTCAAAAAATATTTCTTTACTTGAACTTTCTTTGAGCTCATTACTAAACCACTGTCAATAATTCCACTTGTAAAGGACTGTTTATCCTCTTTTTCTTTATTTGGATTGAAAACCAGTTCAGATCAAAAAACCTTACGATTCAATGATCATCAGTGCTAGCATCCTTCATTTGCATTGCTTCTGCAGACAATATAAAAAATATACGCTTATGGTGTCTGGTTGGTTCCATTTCTGACGTCTTTTAGCCAGTAATCTATCAGTTCAAACTGAAAAACAAAACTCTACATATGTTGTAAGTTTATCTTACTTAAATGGATGGTTGAAGTACCTGGGTGTGTTCACTGTAAAACCTGAGCATTTTCACTTTAGCAGACCTGGCCAAAATTGCACCTGGGCGAAATCACCGGTATCCCAACTGGCACCCCACCTCATACCAGAGGGAGTCCCCACCCTGGGCACACTTTGGACTATTTCATCAGAATTATCATGAGCAATAATCGCCATCACTACTGTACACTAATAAAAATCAGAAGTAGTAGTAATTAATCATAAACCGGTTGTAATTTCTCAATTCTGCCACTGTCTAGGGACAACCAGATCTTATCATAATTAAAATGCCACTGCAAAGCTGAAGAAAATGGTAAAACCTCAAATAACTGACCCCAATAAAGAACAAGAACTTAACTTTGAACTACTCAAAAGAACCATTTACCATTGGTGTTTCTATAGTAACAATTTGTTAAGGATTTTAAGTTGTACGACAAAGGACTACAGTCCAAAACATGAGTATCTTCCAGTAAGTTTAAAAGTAGTTCTCTTCACCTTTGCAGATTTGCAGACCATTTCACCGGGAGGATGAAACATTTCCTCATTGTGATGTTTATCGGCTCCACGGGGTCCTTTCTATGGTTCTCTATTCTTTGTCAAAAGTTTATAACTTTCTCACTTGGTAAGTAGCTTGTATAGCTCAAACTTTGGACAATTTGTACCAATGCCCTTCATTGGCATATGTGTTAACACAACGTATGTAGATTTGAGGGAGGCCTTACCACTGGAACAGGGCATAATTCAAGTTTATGCTGCTCTAATAACCAACTGAGCTACGAGGCCAGCTGGGAGTTTGGTTGTGTACAGCTAGACAGCTCGGTCCCTATTTATTTTAGTAGTTCAAAACCTTTAATTGGGCTCTTTTGTATCTTCTCTTAATTCCTTCCTCAGGTGTACTGGCTAGATTTAGTTACATTATATTCTTCAGATTATAATTAATCACTTTATGCAGCAGTTTGACCTGGCAGGAAATGTCTGTATCCTGTTAGGGTACAAAGCTGCAAAGAGAAAATGACTGGTGTGTCGCTATCTTGATGTGTTGTGTTGTAATACATCGAGACGAAACATTACCAACACTGCTCCCAAAATATTGTCGTGTTTGTTTGCTAGAATCATTTTAAGTATTTAACAAAATGTTATGCTCTTCTCTCCATTCTTGTTTGTTGTTGTGTTATTTTAAACCTTGTTTTTGTGGATTTGCGATAAATTCCTGTATTCCCATAACATATCAACTAGTAATGTTATATTGTCGGAGAATTTGGGGTGGGGTTCGGCTGGGGTTGATTGCCAACGGTGGCTTACAAAAACACTTCTTGCTTATCCTTTTCGATCATAATTTGCTAGTTTGCTTTCTCTTTGTGAATAGAAAAAGAAAAAAGTGTTTTTCTTAAAGGTAAATGAAGGTTAACAAAGTTTTGTACAGTTCGTTCTCGTAGCCGTAAGAAACTGAAAACTGAGCTTTTCACGTAGTTATTTTTATGACGACGGTGTGCATGCAGGTGGCGTGCATTTCAACGTGCAGCCGTTGTATTCACTATCGTTTTCTGCCGCTGTCGTAGGCATTGCTGTCCTCGTTGTCTAAGTTCCCATTCTTGCTAACCTTGACAAAAGATATTTGTATAATAAAGCGGATTATGTTTAAATGAAATCCTGTTTCAAACGAAGCAAGTGAATGTTAGAACAGCAAGCGGACAAATCAACATCTTTTTGGCATAGCGTGTAGCTGGCTCGTATGGTTTGATTAAAAACCTTTTGCTGTTACGTTGCAGTGTCGCTGTACATCTCGGCAATCCTGGGCGGTTGTTTCATTAACGGATCAATTCCTTTGTTCTACGAGTTGACGGTTGAAACAACTTATCCAGTTGCCGAGGGTATTCCAATGGCGCTAATCACAACCTCGAACCATATAGCATGCATGCTGTTTCTGGTAGCCCTCATGATTCCTGGCATTGGTAAGTTGGTGCAGTGTCTAATATCAAGGCAATTTGATTGGTTGTTTTAAACTGATGCCCCTTTTAAAACTTTGCTGCTGTTAAAACAATAAAGTTAGGTGGGGATTAAAACGAGCACTGAGAAGGGACCAAAACATATTAAATATACCCAAGAACATAAACTCTATTACTATTATTACCGCTTTGAAGGGCACTGACAAAACAAAACTTGTCTTTTTGATTTGCACGTCTCATTCATGAGCCTAGTGTCCCATTAGGCCGGCGCTTACGTCCGGTCTCCGTAGTGTCAAGCCGTCGAGAGTCTTTTGAGTTCCCCTGGACAGGACACTAATATATCGCAGGTTAGCTCCCAGCAGAACTGATACTCACTTATACAGCTGAGTCGACTGGAACAAGTCGAGTAAAGTGTCTTGCTCAAGAACACAAGTCACACAACACAGCGGTATGGCTGGGGCTAGAACTTGCAACTACTGCGCCGCCGACTGGCAGGTTTTAAGGAAAGCAAAGTTGTTTTCTAAATTTCCCATAAAAATACATCGATTTTCCGTCTATCAACAAATTGGTAAACAATTATGAATACTTAGAGTTGCTGTTGCACCATTGTAGATTAATCGACCATTTTTCCATCCATAGGCACAATGTGGATGAACTGGTGTCTTGTTGCCATCTGTGGTATGTGCATACCACTTCTGATTGTTTTCCGAGAGAGGTACACAAGACTGGAGCTAGACGCCGCCGGGCCGAGAAAGGCCACAGGAAAGCGCCGGCCAACAAACCGAGTACGACATCCATCAGACAGAGAATCGGCCCTTTTGTATGACAGCCTCCTTGAAGAGAGTTCTCATTTAGAAGACAGAACCTCAAAAAATTATTTGACTATTAGTTCATGACCGACACACCAAACTACTTGGAGAGGGAGCTTTCACCCCCTCAACAGATTAATTTATCACCGTCATACCGGGCTGACTCTCGACAGGGAAAAAGTTCTACCCCCTGTGAGTCAAAATCTGATATATATGATAAAAATTATATATGATTTATAATAATTTATAAATGCTTAGAATTCGGGCGCTATAATTGATGAGTTTGGACCGCAACATTAGAAAAGCTCTTGTTTCTCCAAAGCCACATAATACAAATACAGCTGAACCCCGGTATTTCGAACTCGGATAAATCGGAACCCCGCTTATTCGAACAAAGGCTAATTTCCCCAGTATTTGATCGTAGCTACAAAATCAATTAACCGAAGCTCGGTTTAACTCCAACCCCTGCTAAATCGAACTGTTTTTCGTTTCTTGTTCTGTATCTTCTGTATCTTGTTAATGAAAGTTACGGCCCCTTCTTTTGTTCTCGAGGCCTTATGACCGCGGCCTTCGAGCTTGGGCCTAAAATATTTTAAAAAACAACTGCGGTCCATAACCTATCGTACGGACCGAGCAATCGGTCTACGAGACGTGTTTTTATAAACGTTGTAGGGCTGTACTGCCAGAAGTCTGCAGTATCGTTGCCTTTGATAGGCTGACGGAAACAAGTCATTTTAGGTTTGTAACACCGTGCATGTTAAAACATTCCACCAACCTCATTAAAAATTTCAACTACAAAAAAAGAGAAAACGGAAAAAATATTTAATATTAATTATCTAATTATTAGTCAAGAAATGTTTATTCATATCTATAGTTCCACATAATCTAGAGATGTGACAAAGCGAGCGAAACAGTCGTACCTCCAAAGTACTTAAAAGCATCGGATGACATGCTTTAAATTTTCTTGAATTGTACTGCAGAATATATAACCAAATGAACAAAAATTGTTTGAGAAAGTGCTTTTGTTATTATAACATTTGACTCTCCATTGAGCCAGCCAGGTCAATAAAATAATTAAAGACCTTAAATTTTCTCGCTAGCTTTTGTTACAGTAAATAGAACGAACCACTCACAGTTTATACCTGGATGTTCTACTCAGGTCAGCTATAGATTTCTTAATTTATCTTTTTGTGTCAGAATAATTTATATATTATCCGTACGTTTCTCTGCATATGTACAAATTTTAGAGAATGCTTATAGAAATACTTAAGATAGACTTGGAAATCGAAAATGACTACGTTAGTTTAACTACTGAGATTGGTAACCGAATATCTATTAAATTTAGATATACATCAACTTTGTAGTCAGTTCGTGATGTATTAGGTATACCTTTTTAGAATTTTCATACAAAACAACACGCCCCTGTGTGCTGGGGGGGGGGGGGGGGGGGGGGGGGGGGGG
>JAOBRD020437297.1:0-18519 GCA_027575215.2 Hydrozoanthus sils | reverse complement strand
TCGCAAAGCACTTCTGACAAGATGGTTCTGTAAGTTTTTGTCACGTTTAAATGAAACTAGTGGAGGTTCAGAAAAGACAAGAGATTTTGAAATTTCTGAGAATTATGTTTTTGGCCCTCAAATTGTTAGTGTGATAAGTGAGAATGAAAGGGATTCTCTCTTCACTGTTTGAATCAGTTTGCGTAAGGGCCATCTCCCTACTGACATGTGCTAGAGGTGTCGTTTTTCCTCAGGTAAACAAATGTTTTTTAGTCACACCTACGCCGGACGTCATTACGCCCACGGCTTTCTTTCCAATGTCTATTCCCAAAAAGCCGTCTGCGCCAAGTTCAGTGCTTTACTATATTTCAGTTTCATTTTTTTCCAAAAAAATCGATAAGTGGCTAGAACGGACGAAGATGAAGGTACAATCCAATAAAACATTTAAATATTTTTCTACAATTGAATAATTAACTTTTCAATTTGCAAGACTAACAGAATGAAACAATGGACTGAATTTGGGGAGGCTTAACAGCATTTTAAATTCTTCATAAATTCTCATGGGCAAGCATTTTCGTATATCATCGCCTCTTACTTCAAACTTTGATCCTATTTCTGTAGTATGACGGGAAGTGATTGTCTCCGAGCATGAGTCCACACCTTTACTTCACCCCAAACGGTTACCTAGGTGAAAACAAACCGACAAATCACGAATGAAAAACTAACCTGTATTGCTGCTTTTCGATCTGAAGCGCTTTCGCCTTCTTCTGGCATGCCACTCAACTTCTCAAGTTTTTCTTCAGCTGAGTCTAGAAACGGTTCAAAAGCCTGTATTGCATCCTGGTATTGATCCACTAGAGGTGAAACTTTGTCAAGTTGTTCTTTGCGGGTCGTGGCTTTACTTGCAACGACTGGAAATCTCTTGCTCATATCTGCCAGTCTAAACTTCAGTACGTCTCGTTCTGGCCCAGGCATCATTTTCTCTAGAACTTTCTGTCCGGTCTTTTGAACTTGCTCGATCACTGGCTGCTGATGGACGACTTCTTGAAGAAGAGTCTGTAGAAAATAATTGCAAAAAGGATTGAAATATGAACATTTCTACAGAACATGTTTACCAGGAAACCAAATGATTACAAAGTTTTAAAATATATCAGTTTAAAAAGGTTTAAAAATCATAACTATTTTGCAGAATAAACCCCTTGATGTACACCAAATCTCCTTTACCAAATAGTTTTTTTTTTTTGCCAAGCCTAGAACAATACTCTGTTTTACTTCACTTCAATTTGATCTGTTCTGCTCCACTTCATTCTACTCTACTACACTTCACTTTATTTCATTCTTCTATTCCATTCCGCTTCTTGCGTTCTATTGTTTTATTCTATTCTATTCCATTCATTTTCGTTCCGTTCACTCACCTCGTTTTCAAGGTGTTGTTTCTGCAACTTTCCCGGTCTCAGTGAAATTGTCTCCTGTTTTCCCTGCAGCTTTTCCATACTGATCAACCATTTCATGACCCCATCGAGTGCAATCTCCAGTTCCTGGTCCTCGAGCAGCTGCATTTTGAGCTTGCTCAGTCGTTCAACTACAGTGTTATGGAGGATCTCAAACGCCTCCTCCATGGGAATGAGCCGAGTGTCAACAGCACCTTGTGATTCATCATTTACACTGACAAGCCGCTGACCAGAGTCTTGAGCCTGTGCTAGTAATAATTTTTTTGCCTGGATCTCAGCGTACAAAGCCTACAAAAAGATTGAATAGGTCAATACATGAAAGGCATTAGCTATCACCTCTGTTAGAGTATAATCTGGAATCATATTTTTAGAGTAGTAAAGTAATGCTTTTTCTATACTTGCATAGCACAGATACTATAAAGATGTAGGTTTTATAACTTTGTAGGTCGGTTAGTTTGTAGTTTTAGCTTAGTATTTTTTTTTTTTCATTTTTAGGGCCTAGGTGAAAATTACGTTATGTAGTCCTAGTTTTGCCCAGTTGTTAAGTAATAAGCCTATAGGAATAAGGTTTGACACCAAGATTAGTCAATACGCATTAGGTTAACCTTGTTATGCTGAACAATATCTGACAAATACTATTTGACAACGAAACTAATTTCTGGTCTCAAGTATAGCAACAGCTTTAGGCCATGAACGTGCTGCTACAGGTAATGGCCAGCAAAGCCATCTTTTTCCAGGTTAATCGGTTTCATTCTCCAGAAATTGATGATTTCAATGCTCTAGACAAACTCTGCTACTAAGCAAAAGACGCTACAACTGCCGCTATTGTACATGCCACAGTAATATTGATAACTACAAAGACTACGAATGCTACAGTGACCATGTCTATGATTATGTGTACAACTACAGTTGTCTTAAACTTTGTCTGACTGAGACCTCGTCTTATTTTTAGACTTCAGACTCGGTCTTCTGCTAACGTTATAAGTAAAATTTAACGATTTGTTCGACAAGTCACAACTTTTAGTAAGATCACGACCTAAATTAACCCCTAAATGGCCTGCACAACAAGTTTCATTTACCTTTTGGGATGGAATCGAAATGCATATGGCCTAGCTGGGTCAGAGAAAGTTAAAGAGAAACTGGGACCAGGATTACGAAAAGCACCTCCTCATCCAAGTTCTTTGAAAATACGATTGGCGCGGCTAAATAAAATCGGTAAAGTCAAGAGACCTGCTGAAGTTAAATCCTAAAAAGCGACCTTTAAGTTGCTTGGTTTGGACGATAGAGAAAAATGTTACGCACTGAATAAGTTTTAAAACTGACAATTTTCACGAAAATTGGAAAAATTGACTTTCTAATCTGCTGAAAAGTACCTCAACTTCATCCAGTTGTTTCTCCAATTCTTTAGGATCCTGGCTGATGGGTCCGAAGCCTTGGACAGTTTCATAAGCATCCTTCAGCCAATCCGAAAACTCATCTGATGTGGTCTGGAACTCCTCTGCATTCTCAATGACAGCATCCAACTTACCCTCTCGCTCTTCAAGGCGACTACAAACGTCTTTAAATCTGAAATTGGCAAACAATTACTAGTGTCATCTTCAGTGGTGTAAGAAATTAGTGTAACAAGAAAATATAAAACTACAATAACAATGGTGATTGACGAATCACGGGCGTTAGGATAAGCTCACTATATCAATATATGGTTAATGATTCATAGCGTAGCAGCAACGTGGTCTACTTACAAATACTATAAACCGTTATTTTCATCGAATTACGTCCGAATTGTCCTTTACTGCTCGTGACAAATACTACGGCTAGCTACCGTTATTTTTGTCAAAGTGAAATATCGTTTGATGGCATTACCTTTGGTCACGTCGCCATAACGCAGTGTACAGTTGCGAATGATTAGTTGAAAGAAAGGACAATTTTGCGGAAAATCATGCATGTAAGTACACTTTCAGATTTTTAAAATGCTTCGGAGTCGGTAGTAAAGCACAAGTCGAAGTTATTCGTTCAGTAGCTCGGCAAACCCTATCTAACGGTTCATAACTAGTATTTGCCACGAAAATTAAATGGCAACTCGGTGAAAATAACGGTAGTTAGCCATAGTATTTGTCACGAACAGTAAAGGACACGTCGGACGTAATTCGATGAAAATAACGGTTACTTGTATTTATAAGTAGACCAGGCTAGCTGCTACGCTAAGAATTATTAACCATAAATTGATATTTTGCGCTTATCCGAGCGCCCATGGACAAATAAAAAAATTACAAGATAACAATTATAACTTAAAAATAGGTCCGCGATGCGTACACGTGTTTAATGTGACTTATTGAATAGAATGGCTGATCTTGTATACCACGAGTTAGTTTTAAATTTTGGACAATTTGATGAAAGGGAACTAGAAGAGAAAAAATGAAACGGTTCCACTATTTTTAACAATCGAAATATACCATAGGGAGACTGTGATCCTGGCAATGTTTTTCGTGTTGCACGGTACATCAGTGTAACACAACTGACCACGAACATCGAACTGTTTCTTCTGAAAACATCGAGATATCAAAGAAGCTCGTTTGAAGCAACACTAACAATATGCATGAAAGTAAAACGAAAGGTCAGGCTTAAGCGTATAAGTCGATTTGGCAAGTCATGAAGGTCTAAACTCAAAAACAAAAATTTGATTGCAAGCAAATGCTTCATAATAGATGTGTAAACACAATTGTGAAACTTGTAAACAGCTGCACTGATTCTCGAAGCAAACTCTGCTCAATGCTAAATATTAGAGCTATATCGACTCGTAGATTATCCTATTCTTATTTCTTACATAAAAGAGGCTCAAATCAAGAAAAATTATAAAATACCCGTGCCAATACATTTAAAAGAACGTGCTCTGAAACTTACAACATTTTATAGGATTCTGTGTGGTTGTTACACTTGAGTAGCTGTGGACGAGACTGAGAGCATCGCACGTCAAAAAGACGCAACTGATTTCACTAGCTTTACCAAATTTCTTATACTATAGCTCTTAAATTCAAAATTTCAAAACAATAAACCGTCAAAACGCTTTGGCTGATCAACAATTATACGGTTTTGGTTGTTCGGCGTCTCATTTGCCGTCATGGAAGAGTCAACAGCGGCACGAAATAATAATCGAGAAAAATTCATCGCTTCGGGAAACCCCAAGGGACATGAACCCTTTCTATTGTTACACTACATGATAGTATAGTGTTTTATGCGCAAGCGCATTAAACACAAAAAAATCAACAGTTTTCATGCATACCTTTCACTGAGCGCAGACAGTTCGTCTTGAATGGGTGTGACATTAATTAACTCACTGTCCGTGTTCTGTACGAGGTCGCTGGCAGTTTTGGCCACTCGTTCTAAGTCTTCCTTTGCGTTTGATAAGGTCGATAACAGTGTCTAAAGTTAAACCAAAAAACATTAGCAAGGCTTTTGCAAAAACAAATGACATTCTTGCCAACAGAAAAACCGTGTTTTAAGTCATTGGCAGTAAAACAACAAATCACGTTGTGTGTATGAAATGAGATTTTCCAACTTCATCAGTGTTTATCTGCCGCGGCTTTTGATAAGCTCACTAATCCAATTTTCCATTATGTAATGAACTGGACATCGCTTCAAAAAATTGCCAAATTCAAATAGCATACACTCCATTTTTACGCTAATCAAAAGTTCACAAAGACTTAAAATCTGGCTGTGGCTTGCACGTTCTTCAAGAACAAGCATTTCGTTTAAAGTGTATACGTTATGTTTATGGAACTTTTAAAACTTGTTAGAAAGGATTTTGAAAAAGAAGAAAAATATCGCTTATTCACAAATTAAGTTTCATAAACATGATACATACACTTTAAAGTACGAAATTTTAAAGCCTGCAAAGTTATTCAACTTAAGCTACTGGTTGGCTGATCTGCGTTATAGAAAATTGTAACGTCATGTGTTCAATGGCTCTAAGAAACCATCAGAAAGAGCACACGTTGAAATGTAAGCTACTGTAACGAGGTTTTTTCCTTCGTTCGTCATTTTTATTCGCAAGAAAGACAGTTGGAAAAATCTTACAACGAGGTACAGAGATCTAACCTCACGTCCCGCTATACAGGAAGACAAACGACAAACTATTCAGGCTTCCCTGGGAGATCGAACTGAATCACGCTTGAGTCTTAATTTAGTTTCTGCTGGTTCGTAGCCGGTTTTCCGTTCTACTTTCCAAACGTCCACTGGAAGTTTGACAGAATCCAAGTTGTTCCCCCAGTAAAGACTTGAATAAGAGAGGATTAACGCTGGTTTTCAATTACTTTTTAAGTGAATAACAAGATGTTCAATGAATAGAGAACAAAGACTGATTACAAAATCGAAGTCACAAAAAATATGTCGCATTCGATAGATCACGAAAGCAACTACTTCCACGTGGGCCAGCGACTTACTTTGACTTTGCCAAAGAAACTAAATCTCTCTTACTCCTTTCCAGTTGCCAAAGAACCAAATTCTATTTTACTTAGTTTTAGATTTTGTCCACGTGACACTACCTTCAGCGTTTCACGGTTGACTTTTGCCTGATCTGCGTCTGCACCAAGTGCATTCTGGGATTCCAACGCATCCTCAACCTTGTCAAGGAGAGCGCGAACTTGCCCCAAGGCACTGTGGTAGCGTACCAGCTTTTTCCGAGTATCGTCTAACCTCCGCTGCTTCTCCTCTACCACCTGTGTCATGACTGACCAGCGGTTTTCAATCTCTTGGTTTAGTAGCTCGATTGGCTGAAGGCCAACCTGAATGTGCACTTCGTCACATGCTTTTCGTAAGGCCTTGGCAGCGGACAGGAAAAACTGATACACAGAGCTTTGGTTCTTGATGTCATCTTGGAGCAACTAAGTGAAAATAAAGGAAAAAAAGTTCAGTTTCCTTTTAGTCTTCAGGGGGAAACTCTAGGCCCACAAGTGCTTTTACGTCTAATAGGCAGTTTTTTGTGTCCCACTTAGGCAATGTATTTCATTTCCGACTTGTGACAACGGAACTGCTATGAAGTATTTAAACTGTCTTAACAGCACTAACTTCGGATCCAGATGCTTAGGCAGAGAAGAGCAAACAAACAAGATATTTTTGTTGCTCTGAGAGAAAAAATACAAACGGTGCTCGTCCAAAAAATTATTTTAGTACCTTCAAGTTTGTTCTCTGCTGGTTGACACTATCCATATTGCAGGGGACTGGGCTCAAGGAGATGTACTTGTGCTCGGCATCCTTCAACCAATCAGTCATGTCCTTACACGCGTCATCGTAGTTCTGAGCAGCTGGGAACACGTGCTCAATCACGTGCTGCCGGTCTGTAGTGAGTGTGCGCACATTCATCCAAAGAGTGCTAAGTGCCGTCACTTTATTCTGGAAACTGTCTCTTTCAGTCCCTGGCAAGCTTTCGGCAATAACTTTCTTTGCAGCAGGAAGAACGTAATCACTTACTGGTACTAGACGGCCTACCTCTCGCACTATTACCTGCAAGTAGCCAAATTGGGGATATTGAGTCAGAAAACAGTGCAACTCGTTGACATTCTTCTGGTAGCTACTTTGGAATACCCGTACCACGCACTTTCTCTTACCTATGGATCTCACTATCCTTCCACCTTAACCCTTTCAGCCCCCGCCAAATAACCGATGTCTCACTTCTCATTACTTTACACATACAAAATAAATTGTATATGGTCATGAGAAAGTGAAATTGATCATAAAAAGTAATTATGGGGTTTCCCAAATTATTTATTGTACTTGGGGCTGAAAAGTTTAAGTAAAGGTCCGTGTAAGAACTAGGGACCCTCCCATTGTTCTGCGGCATTTCATATTTCCCACACCAGAATGTTTAAATTTTCATACTGAGAATACATCGACCAGTGTGCAGTTATAACATAGTTTTTAAGTAAAAAGCGGTGAAACTCGATTTTAAAGCAATGTCTCCTTTGTGCAATAATAAAGCCAATTATAGAACTCCAAAACAAAAGCGAAGAAAACCTTTTGATTTTCAATGTTCCCATTGTAGAATTTTTCTTAATATTATAAACAGAAATGTTTCAACAAGAAAGGAATGAATGAGTGAACTGGAAATAAATACATCAGCTTACTTATGAAGATATTGTCCATTTTTAAAGTTTAGCGGATCAGATCAACAGTTTAATAATATCGCAATTAGCTCCTTTCTGCGTTCCACTGTCGTTGACTTCCCTAGATCTTACTGGGATCGTTACTTAGAGATTTAATGCTTCAGTTTAAATTGCTTTTACACACTGATGCTGAGTAGCTTGATACAACTTTAAATCCTTAAGAAAGTTAAATCGATTGGTTTTAAAGATCAGTAATTCACTTACAAATAAGAAAAGTTACCTCGTGTGTTAGCCTCTGCTCCCTAATTTCTATATACATGGCAGATACGGGTTTGGCACGGGCCAGAGTTCTGTCTACCTTCCCAACACGAGAGCTGAAGTCATCAAAAGTAATCTGCAATTTCTGGTTTTCAGACAAAGCTGTTTCCAGTCTGCGTCGCTGGTCATTTAGTTTGACAGTCACTTCGTCGATGGTGGTTTTTGCGCGTGAGATGTTCGATCGAATGTCGCTGATTACCTCGGGGTTATTATTACTTGTTTTGATGATCCATTCTCCACTCTCTTCCATTGTGTCGATCTTCCGTCGGTGGATTACAACTTCCTCCTCCAGGTTCTGTTGTTAAATACATCGATGAAATTATTTGAAGCTGCTTTCGTTTTACACAGATAATTGGCTTACGAGTAGTGTAACACGTCAGGAACAGTAAGTAACAAAAAGTCGCTCCAAAGTGTCTGTCTAGTCTCTAAGAGAAGTCAAAATACTTCAGTTTCACAGCATCCACCCAGATTAACCGAAAGAAGAGCATAACAAAGACATTGTAAAGACGACCTGGTATAATAAAATCATAGCAACCTTGCTACCAGTGAATAAAAAATAATATATAGGAAGCACAAGTACAATAAACAATAAACGGCAAAGTTTAAGACTAAGATAAGTTAAAATTGAGCTAAAAAGTAAGCGCTGGAAGTGAAAGCGCCTTGCACATGTTTCCTTCAACTGACCTGAACGTGTCGTAGCTGATCCTTGATGTCCTCTACATCTGTCACAAGAACTTCTACCGAGATAAACGTCATAATTCCCTGGATTTTTGTCTCGATCTCCCGCCCTGTTCCTTGGAATATCTCCACAGTCTTTATAAACTTCTCAAGTTTGACTTTCCTTTCCTTCAGTCGAACCTGCATGACTCGTCCTTCTTTGATGATGGTGATTATATACTCGTTGTTAGTCACTTGCTTGGAAAGCCGCACAAGCTTCACCTCAGTTGTGTCCAAGACGTCAATCATGTACTGCAAACGACAGGTAAATCAATCTCTTTGCATTGCTGGTTTAATCATTTCTAGTCAAATCAACAAGATTTAAGCTCATTTAAGGGCTTTCAACAACCAATACAGAGCTCCGACAAATATCACAATGTGAGTTCTGGATGTTTCTTAACAAGTCAGTAAGAAACAATTTTCTATCAATGGCTACTTGCACTTTGCTTTAGATTCTTTGTCAATAGGTTTCAACTTACATTGACTTTCTCCAGCTCCTTTCGAGCATGCCCAAGGTCTACAGTCTCAAAGGCCGTCTCGGAGTCGAGGATTTGAGCAGCGTCGTTCATCACCTGCTGCATGGGCTGCATGGCCTCTTGCACCTGCGCCAGAGTGTTGTTTGCACTACGAAGCTCCTTCTCTCCCCGTAGCACACTAAATTGGGATAACACACGATGCTTAAAATAACAATTCCTTGAATCAAAGCCAGTTCTTTCTTTATTTTTGTAATTACCTATTCATTCATTCAAGAGTTCATTCACAGGACCCATATTGATAGCAGTTTTTTTTATAACTGAAATAGTAATCCTGTTAAAATATGTTGTAATTATTATTATTATTCATTCATTCATTCATTCACTTACTCGTTCGTTTGTCCATTCATTTATTTATTCCCACACTCACTCATTCACTCAATTATTTGTTTGTTCGTTCAGTTGTTTTTTCTTCAGTATGTTTTTACTCATTTAATTATCCTTTCCATCATTTTGTTTTCTTCGACTGCTCCTTCCTCTAACTTGTGGTTCAGATGAGTTGCCAAATCCTATAAAACGACCATTGCTTTTGCTATGGTTGAAAAGGAGGAATGATTGGCGTTGTTCATTCTAACCTTTTAACCAATTGTTAAAACTCTATGAATGACCATTTATTTTGCTTGAGGTAAATCACCGCTTTGATTTTTTGAAAATATCAACACAAAAGAGGTTCAAGTAGTAGTCAAAATCCTATAGTTCAACGTACCTTGTAGTGAACACCTCCCAACGCCGCTTGATCTCCTCGATGTCATTGATCACAACCACTACATCGTTGTTATTGGCTAACTCATGGCACACACCTATCAGTGCGTTTGAAGCTTCAACTGTGGCCTGAAACTGTGGCCGATGGTCCTCCATGTCCTGTCGAATTGCCTGTAAAATAAAGTAAGAATCATTTATGAATTGCAAGTTATTCCAGTTCCCTACCAAACAGGTAGTCAAACTTTGCTTGAACCCTAGGCCTGAACCAATTAGAAAATAGAAAATTAGAAGAATAGAAAAGGTTAATGAATAACAATTGGAAATGGTCGTAAAGAATAGAAGATAAGGGTGTCCTAAAATACCTTAGAAAGGGTTAATAAGTAATAAGGCATTTATAAAAATAGGCAGTTGAAGACTGCATGTGGCTCTTGGTAATCAAGATCGAAGAATGTCTGATCCTCGCTGAATCAATCGCAAGCAAGCAATGAACTCTAGTCTTGTCCACAAATGGTATATCCTAGGGTGCCTGGACGATGTGTGGATGATTACTTTTTTATTTATGACCTGGCAAATGGGCTGTAACCAGAGCCACAATACACTAGTGACAGAAATTAATGACAAAGAAAAGCTTTCGACCAACAACAAAAGCACAAAAGCATTGTTTATCACACTAGTTTCTAACTACACACCTTCAGTTTGCTTTGCTTTTGAAGCAGGAAAGCAAGATCTTGGTTAGCAGACCCAAGAGTGAGGCTGAAAAGCTCCTTCTCTGCACCCGAAAGCCATTCGGTAAACTGTGTGCGCAGCTCTACATAACCCAACACTACTGGCACTAGCCTGTCCAGGTGTTTCTGACGTTCCGCAGTTGCCTTAGTTACGTCACCCAAACGGTTAGTGATATCACCGAGCCTGCGTTCTAACTGGTTGCGGTCTGCTCCAGGCTCCTGTTTGACTAGTACTTCTTGGCCCTTACTCATGAGGTCCTCGTAGACTGGCTGATGACAAGCTAACTCGTCTGTCACAGCCTAACAGGGAAACAAAAATTAACAATTTGCCTTTGGAGATTTCTTGTATAAATTTGTCTTGAAAAACGTAGAAAATTATACATCTACTAAACACCGAAATAAACGCCGTAAAAACATATGCCCTCTTTATGCAGTAGTTGTTGTCATTTTCTCCTTTTTTTATTAGCTTCGTCATAAGGCTAGAAAGTCTACACAGAGCGTAGAGACTCCCCTATGAATTAAACGAAACATTACTACAGTATAACTTAAAAATAATATTGAAAATAGAAAACCACTGCTAGGACCTAAATTTTTGAACATACACTAAAAACCTTTCAATTTACGACTATCAGCTTTATCGACTTTATTTTCCCTTCCTTGTTGCTCAATGTCAAGTTAATAATATTTTTGTCATCTATGCTACAATTTTCTCTGTTTAATATACATCGTTCTAGTATTACTCAACAAGTAGTAACTGTAACTTTCGTTTGACTACAGCTACCTCACTCGACTAGCCCACGGGTGTTGCTCAATTACTAAATAATTATTCTGTAAATCGTTTTATCATTTTCAGCTAAAGCTGGATAATCTAATCTACTCTTTTTGATGCTGACTTTAATAACCCTCTGCATTCATAACATGTCGTATTTCATTTTGTAATCGTCATGTTCGTATTGTATTGGAAAGAAAACTGAACTGTGTTCTAAGTTTTTTTTTTTTAAGTGTTTTAAAACCCCTCTCAGCTAAATTACTCTTCAACGTGCTTCTCAGTAGCAGACGGTACACTTTGCATTGGCGCCATCCAGAGCCCATGATTGATCGCGGTCTCGCTTTGCTTTTGCGAAAGAGTTGGGTTCTAGATCAGACGAAAAACAAAACGAGCGTCTGCTTCGCAGGCTAAGGTGCCTCAGCACGTTGAACCAACCTTTTGTTCTGCTTTTTGCTTTCTAATAACAGACGGTTTGATGGAGAGCATTCCGGCTGATTTCAGCTTCCTCTCTATTTCACTTAGCCATTTCTCGTAATCATCAAGGCACTCGTCAAAACCTTGGTATTTGAACAACGCCTCTTGAATACGTTTTATCTTGTCACGCAACTTCCCTTCCAGCTGGCTGTAGTTGTCTGTCACGTTTTCCAGTTTCCCTGTCACTTCTTCCACAAAATGCTTATCTTCCTTACTTTTGTCCATCAACGCAGCCCCAGTTGATTTGAGGACACCAAGAGCAGGTTTGTTTTGGGACAAAGCGGCATAAGCAAGCTGGGAAACGGAATTGGTATTCTATTAATGATACGTAGAAACTATCAACATGTACAAATAAAGTCAGACGGTTAGATCTTACAGTTTAAAGGAGAAAAAAAGGAGTTTCACTAAGTGTACAGCACTCGTATTACCAAGGCTAATATTATAAACAATTGTATACGACTGCTTCGTATGTTGAGTAAATAAAAAAAAAATCAGTGTGCACCAGAACACAACATGGAACTTTCTGACTTATCTGACCTGCAGTGACAACTCAAAATCTGTGCAGTTTCAACGCATTTTGCTCAATAACTATTACTTTCCCGCTGTTACACTAACAGAGAGTTAAAGATACGAATACGCCAACGCCGACGGCAGAGAACAATAGCGAACACAATAGCTGCACGTTGGAATGCACCGTGTGGGTCACCTGCACGATGTCGTCTTGAAAATTAAAAGCTCAGTTTTGAAGTTTTTACGACTACCAGAACGACGTACAGAAAATTTTGTTGATCTTCATATACCTTTAAAAAATCACTTCCATCCTTTTCTACTCATGAAGTCTAAATCGGCCGAAAAGAAATCAAACTAGCTATACGTGATCGAAAAGGGAAAACAAGAAGTGTGTTTTTTGTGAGCCACTGTCGTCAATGTTGCCGTTCTTGTATCTAAGGTCGTGTTCTAACGAGACCAACCGTTTTTGGTTTGTTGAGTTCGTCGAGTTATTTGCGTGTTCTACTGGGAAAAACCGTTTTCGGTTGATTAATTCAACCAACTCTGACCCGGGTTGATAGGGTTGCAAACGTTTCAAACGAAAAAGGTTGGAAATGTGTTCTGCTGGAAATTTC
Organism: Hydrozoanthus sils; assembly: GCA_027575215.2. Classification (NCBI taxonomy): domain Eukaryota; kingdom Metazoa; phylum Cnidaria; class Anthozoa; order Zoantharia; family Hydrozoanthidae; genus Hydrozoanthus; species Hydrozoanthus sils. The sequence continues at coordinate 5,629 of JAOBRD020437297.1, read as the reverse complement.
AACCAAACCAACCAAAACCGGTTTAGGTTGAAATGGTTGGTCCCAATAGAACGCGACCTTAAACTCCCTCATATTTCATCCTGACGACCCGCGCACCAGGAAAAAAACAATCTGCCAGGTACCAAGTACATTGCCTAATAAAAGCTACGTCGTGTTGCTTCTTACATTTTAGTTCTTTTTACTTCATGGATTCGAAGTAATTGGCCTCTCTGCTGTTAAGGGTGCCCTGCCAGTTTTGTACTTGTGTTTAGTTTTCTTGTTAAATTGTATTATATCGCACTGGCAAAGCTAATAAATAAAAATAAAACAAGAACAAAAAACAAACCTTGAGTTCATCAAGCTGTTTCTTTAGTACTAGTGGATCTTCCCCGATTGGCTCGTCTACAACTGTTGCCTCCATTTTATTCAGTTCGGTGTTGAATTTTTCGAGAGCATTTAAAAAGCGTCCGGTCATATTCATCTGTGCTGAGATCATTCGTTCACTCTCCAACAGATTTCGACGAATTTTCTCGTAGCGGTCGTTGGCGACCTTCTGCTTCTGTCTCGCATCAGTTGCGTCGCCATGGAATTCGTCTAGTTTTTGTGCTAATGCTTCTCCGAGCTTGTTCATTTTACCAACATCTGGTTCACGCCTCTCAACAACACACAAAACGGCCTACAAAGTTCGCAAAACATTTACTTTACAATCAAAAACGGCTGCTACATTCTATCAGCGTTTCGATACGTTTTTCAGTTAAAAACATGTTAAAAAAGTGCTAAAATAACTCATTTTTCAAATGTCTTGATAAGACCCTGCTCTTTGTTAAATTAATCAAACGTTTCTGATCTGGATCCTTTTGTGAATCAGTCAAACGGTACTGAAACCCTTAGGTAAATAAACGGTTTTGATAAAACCTTTTGGTGAATTAATCAAGTGTTTCTAGTCCCATTAGTGAATTAAAAAGATGATTTTGTTGCAACACTTCAGTGAAATAAAGAATCGTTTAAGGTAAAATCCTTGAGTTAATCGAACGTTTTAGGTGTAACCCGTTCTTTAGTGAGTTCCCGAAACGTTTAACAGTAAAAAACCAACCATCGTTGATTTTATTCACCATTACTTTGGGATTCATTTAGTTCTCAAAACGAATACGTTGTCACAGCCTCTAATCCTATTTCTGTAGTATTAATATCGATATGTATGAAGTTCCTTAGTTTTGTATACTATCAACAAGGTTAAAACTGGCCGAATTAACGATTCCAAAAGACATGGCGGCTGTATCTGTTAACACCATGGACTGCGAACCCAACACTGCAAAAAGAAACTCTAGAAAAGTAACAGTTGGTAGAACTCTGCTGCCTGTTTAGCCCAGTTGGTAAGGCGCAAGTCTGCCGTGTGGGAGGCCTGGGTTCGATTCCCAGTGCCAGACCTTCACTCAGGGTCTTAAAATAACTGAGGAGAAGGTGCTGCCTTTGCTCTAACACCTGCAAACGGTTAGACCTTTCCGTCTTCTCGGATAAGGGCGTTAAACCGTAGGTCCATAGGACCTCGAGTCCTATTCATCTGTTCTCCCGTGATTCCTTGAGTCAAAAATGTCAAATCAAATCAACTCAGCTCTTGCATGAACTAACAACACTGTGTATGTGTCAAATTTGAGGTTTACGGATTCTCACTATGCGTTTTTATAGGAAATTTTGAACGTTTATGCACTAGCAACAATGGGTAAACGTATGGGTCGCCATTTTTTGTGTAACCGTGAATTCTCACCTTAATATCACTCAGTTGCTGCTTAGCTTTGTCAAGGTCAACCACCGGACCACTAAATGACTCCAACTGAGTTTCGGCTCTTGATACCACGCCCTCCACCTTTTGCAAAGCATCATGGTATTTCTGAGCCAACTGTAAGACTTCATCTAATTGTGCACGTCTTTCATCAGTGTGTGACGTCACCTTATCCCAACGGTTCTTTACTTCATCGAGTTTCCTTTGAAGTTCTTCTTTCTGGGGACCTGGTTGAGTGGCCGCTAAGGCTTTCTCACCTTCGGCTTCAATGAACTCGTACGTTGGCTTGTGGGAGAGAACATCCCGTCTGATTGCCTAATTAGGAGAACCACAAGAAATAAGGATACTGCCAATCACTGATCAAAGACTAAAATTTATTGATTTGTTCACAAACTTTTGTCTTTACGCCAATCACATATCTCTAATATCTTTGCTATGCTCTTTCATTAGATCGTCCAAAGAGCAGCTATAATTTCATTTCCTTCAGAAAATATGTCTTTGTTATGGCTCTGCTATATTGCTTCACTCGCTTGTGCTCACTTGCATGTCAAAAACAAGACAAACTTTTTACGCGCCTCGCGTACTTACTCGGCGCGTTTTACCGTGAAGTTTTCCCGCCTGTTCGGGCGAGCGACGTGTTAACGGTTGGTTCTCTTTTCTAGCGCACGCACGTGACTATTGAGTGAAATGTTTTGCTTTTCTTTAACGGTATAATCAACGAATGTCTAGTGTGGTTTCTTCCAGTCCCTTACCGTGTGAGCAATCTGTTGTTCCCTCAATTGAATCATATCTGCGGTCAGAGGTTTCTCCCTGCTGATAATATCTTCCGTGTTCTTCAGCCAAAGTATGAAGTTGCTCAGAGTATCCCCGAACCTGGAGTCTACGACACCAACGGTTGGCAAGTCCTTGAACCTGAGGCTATCGTAGTACCTCTTCCGTTCCCTTATTGTTGCCTCCAAGTCGTGTATTACGCCTTTTACATTGTCCAACGTCTGGCGAACGTCCGTTGGAATGACTTCACTCTCGAGTCGTCCGTCTGGTAACCTGCAAATTGACAAAACCAATTTTAAAGAAGCCGTATCTGGAGAAAGACTGGACTTTCCTATCACTTATGTTACTAAAACATCGAATAAAAAATTGCAATATCATGCGCAATATTGTGATTTTAAGTTAAAATACAGTATGGTCTAAATCTGATTAAATCATGATTTGACAAACTTGGTTTCACACTATTTTACGCTGGGTGCACTAGGCGATTTTGTATGCTGGTCACAGCGATTGCTGAGTCGCTGAAACTGGTTTAGAGTGTCATCTACTGCGATAGCGAATTTCGCTGATTGCAGCGAATGGCGTATGATATCACCGATATCTAGCATGTCAGATACGTGAGCGATAAAAACACGCCCCAGTTTGCAGAGATTCGCTGCTGATTCGCCTTGTGCCCCTTCCTGCGAAATTACATGCTTGTCTCAGCGAATTGCCTGTGCAATAAACCAATCCAATCTTGTGAGCTTTTCACATGACCTTCAAAATGGCAGACAAAGCGTGTTGGAATGAAAACGAAAAGGGAATCGAAAAGCTTGCTATGTCTGCCCCCATGCACTGATGGAACTTCGTAGGCGACCAAAATCGTTGCAAAAAGCATATTAAATCGCCTAGTGTGTCCCAGGCTTAAGTGATAAATCTATGGTTAGAATAAAAACAAAAATTATATAGCATCCAAACTAAGTGTAGTGTTAACCTGGCAGTCGATTTTCTGGCGTTTCTAATCAGCCACTCGCCCGAGGTGGTCGCTGAACTGAGTACTGGTCTTTCTTGGCTCATTTCCCTCTGTAAGGCCTGGAACAACAAAATATGAGTAAAATTTAACAAACTTGGTTTCTTACTATTATCTATTATTTTTATCACACTATAGATTGCAATTGTAACAGCACTGTAGATATATCATTTCACTTAATCTTCAAGCTACAAGCCTCAATTAGCACAAAAAAATCAACGACATTTCGTTAACACCAGTTGCTCCTTTTGCAGAGATTTATCGTAAGCAATTTAGAAATGCTTCCGTCTGCCTTTTCACCAATCTAGCTTTCTTCCAACAAGCCAAGTTGAATGCCAATAGACAAGGCTATGGGCCTAGCTATTTTTAAAAAATTTCAAGATGAAGCGTTCTCTTCTTAAATGGTCGTTGTCTGTTAGACTAACAGTAGCCTTTTTTAGCAGTACGACGTGTTTGGTGGGAAGCTTAAAAAGTACAAGGGAAAAAACAAACATCTAAATAGACCAAAAAACAAACGAATGAACAAAGTAACGCATGAATATGTGCATACAAAACTGAAGCTATCTGCTCCTAGCCACATTACAGAGAATAAGTGTTAAGTGTAAGAGCATAAAAAAGAATTAAAAAGGTTGAGTCAGGAAGTTAAAGAGTAACCCCTTGTTACCTCCAGCTCAGCAATCTTGCTATTTACTGCGTCCAAATTGTTCTCATCCACATCGTCATTCACAAGATCTTCTTTCTTCTTCCCAAACTTGGCCAAAAGCCGCGCAACGGCCTCCTGGAACTCACGTCCCTTCTTTAGGTGATCGTCATAGTGTTCTTCAAACCGCGCCATTTTTCCTTTCAAATCTTTGACGCGCGTGTTAAGCGCTCGTAGCTGGCTGTCAACCGCTGCCACATCTGTACTGGAGTCCTGCAGGCTTAGGAGATTTTCACCCGAGTTTTTCGTGGCGGTTAAAGCATCGTCAAGGGCTTTCTCAAGCTCCTAGGAGTAAATAACATGAAATCATTGTCTGTAGAGCACAAGTTTTCAAAACTTCATAGTATAACTTCAATTCAACTCTATTTATTTCACATTTTCATATTTTACAGGATGATAAAAAAGGAAACAAATAAATTTAGGTCAAGTATTAGTACAAAGTAGCGAAACAAGAAAAGAATTAAATATAGATATCAAAAGAAATGCCTTTTGTGGTTTTCTAGTTAGACACAATCATACACAACACTCGTTTTGCTTTATGACTTAAATAAATCATGACGCCATTATCGTTGTCATTACGGATCATCGATCACCATTACCTTTATCATCAAAAGTAAAAAGCAAGATGATGGCTGAGTAAAAGATTCAAAACTGGCAAAGTTTTAGCGGGATGTGGAGGCGGGAGGGGGGAGGAAAGACTGAATGGTCATAAATAAGCTCTTTGCATTTAGAGGTCAAGTGACTACATCTACCTTAAATTAATAAGCTATGACAAAATGATGTTCAGAAACGGAAAGAGCAGGTCAACATTAGTTAGATGGCAGGGTTTCTAGTCTCGACGTTAAGCGCTTCAAAAATGACAGCACTGGAGTCATTGGACTCTGGTTTACTCTCCAGTCATACAAATTCTAAGAACATATCCTAATTTCTGTTACTCGCCATTTCTTACATATTTGAGGTTAAAAGCTGAAAATTTGCCTTTTAACTAATGTTAACCTGCTCTTTCCATTTCTGGATACCATTTTGTCGTTGCTGCTTGATTTAAGGTAGATGTGGTCAAATGACCCCTATCTGCTAAGAGTCTATTGTAAAGTTGCTCTACCATGCCATAAATTATAGTTTGCACAGCTCTCAAGAGAAAAAAAGGAGACGAGAAAATGGAGCTCCAAAATCGACGAAAGGTCAAGTGCATTATGTATAACCCTGCAAAACATCATTGCAAATGGCCAAAACATATATGGATACAAAAAAGATAGGAACTTACACCCTCACTGTGTTGTACATTTATAAGCAACAAAACGCATTTCCTGTGTCTATGAAATTTTTTATAAACTTTTGGGAATGTTTGTCGAATTAACAGATTTTTTTTATAAAAAAAAGTACTTAGACAAAC
>JAOBRD020437190.1:0-18521 GCA_027575215.2 Hydrozoanthus sils | reverse complement strand
CCCCCCCCGCCCCCCCCACGGGGGAGTAAAAAATCTCTGAAAATTTTAAACAAGACAACAGAAAAAGAAATGGATATCAAATTTATTGAATTCTAAACTGTAGATTCTTGTTGCCTGTGCTGCAATCCAAACACCGAACATGACAATGATCAGAAAAATTTATATCTTGAAATTTTGATCACTTGATGATCGTACCAGAACTTGAAAGATTGATAAACAGCCAATCATCTTTCAATAAGTTTTATCTAATAAGGATACGATATTCCATCAGCCAATCATCTTTCAATAAGGTTCAGCCAATAAGCGTACGCTATCCCAACAACTGAACATCTTTCAACGAGTATTATCTAATCAGCACACACTACCCCTACAGCTGATCATCTTTGAATAAGTTTTATCCAATCAGCGTTCGCTATCCCATCAGCCAATCATCTCCAACGAGTTTTATCTAGTAAGCATACGATATCCCATCAGCCAATCATCTTTCAAAAGTTTTATCTAATAAACGTACGCTACTCCTACAGTCAATCATCCTCTAATGAGTTTTATCCAGTCACGGTTCATTAACTCTTATAGCCAATTATCCTCCAATGGTTTTTTCTAATCAACACGGTTTCTCCTAGTCAGCGTCTATTAACCTTAAAGATAATCACCGTCCAATGGTCTTGAGCAAAGCGTGAAAAAAGAAAAAGGCGAAGGCAAAGTTTAACAACCCACAAAAAGCCAAATCAATGAATATTTCATCATCCAAATTGTAGTTTACACTTACAACCATAGTCCCAGTCATAGTCATGACCACAGCCACAACTCTGAACCATTAAGTTAATCACATGAAAAATGTAACAATGGAGTTATCTACGTTAGTAACTCCTTTCTTATTCTCACCCTGAACTGAAGACTAAGAGTTGGTCTTTTCTTGGCAGATTTGGTGTTTGTTGGAGCTGGCTTCAGGTGCTCCACAATATCATAAATATAGTCAGATCTGCAGACAAGTAAGTGAATAAAAAATAAACAAACAAACAACTGATTAAAAAATTGAGTGAATGAATGAAGGAAGGAAGGAAGGAAGAAAGAAAGGAAGGAAGGAAGGAAGGAAGGAATGGATGGATGAATAGATGGATGGACAATGAACAAACAAACAAATGAATGAATGAACGGGTAGATTGATTGATGGGTGGTGTATAAATAAAAAGTTCAATGGTACTTAATTGAGATTGTTTAATGATAGCTCTGAAAACAACCTCTTACCGAACTGTATCTGTACGAAATGTAACAGATGCTATCCAAAGTGGCGCTGGGAGGACAAAAAAAGATAAGACGGGAAAATGCAGAATAAAATATGTACCTGCTCTCTCTGAGGACATTCAAGATTTCATCTCGAAAGGTGTCCCTGGAAAAAAAATACCACGTCATTGAAACTGAAAAAAGACCAGCAAAGGCAAAACAACACTTCACAAAACCTACGTGGAGAATACAAGCTACATTACCTGTTCTTTTCCAAAAATCCTTTTGTTTCATAGAATACCTGAAAGACATGAAACAATTTAACATTTCGTCCATGGCCAACAAGTTCTAGATATAAGGAGACGACTTGAAAATAAAACTATTACCGGGAAAGCAAGGTAGGAATGCATATATAGGCGCTGACAGCGGCTACAAAGCGGTTCTATATTCTGGTATTTATTTTATCGACCCCAGAAGATTGGGACTTAAGCAAGAAAGAAGCTCACCCAAATATTAAACCCTCAACCGGGCCCAGGATCAAACTGGGGACCTCAGGATTGGGTGGTAGAGATCTTACCACTGTGCCACCCCGCTATTAACCCTTTCAGTTTATCAACACCTTAATTCTCTCTACATAATTCAAACAAACCACTAAATCTTGTGAAAAGAAAATGAAAATTGATCACACATGTTAAACTGAAGATGAAAAGAAAAAGTCTCCTAAACTTTTTAAAAGAAAAGTATGGGTTCCTGTTGGGAGAATTCAGCATCACATCATTAGCGCTGAAGGGTTAAAGGAATCCTCCACTGTATAACATTATTGGCCTCAGATAAGTCTGTGTCCATATCAGCAGCTAAAATTTGATAACTAGTTCTGTGGGTATTACTAACGCCAAGCAATTTGATTTAATCATTTCCTGGGTTTGAATTTCCCGGGCGCCGCAATTTTGAATTGTGACGTAACTCCATTCTCGATGAATATAAAAGCAATGAACGAGAGGGGGTCTGGCCTTGCAACCAAGTTACGTCACAATTCAAAATGGCGGCGCGCAGGAAATTTAAACCGTAAAACTGCTGCTGATATGAACAAAGACTTAGAGTCTCTATAAAGCTTAATTTTTTACTTTTTAGCTTAAAACTGCTGTCATCTATGAACTCAAAGTTCGAATAACCAAAGAGAATTTCCACGTCTTACTATATAACAATGTAGCCAGAATCCAATGTTTTGAAATAAAAAAAGATTGTGTCTGACTCATGCCTCATGCTACGTCATATACCTCCTGCTACGTCAGTATTGCACGCTTCAAGCCTAAAACTGTAACAGGAACAGCGAGAAAATTTTCTATTTTCGAAAATTACTATTCATAGAGGGTTCTACTTTTCATCTGGAAAATAAAAAAATAAGATTTATAGGTACTTTTATAACAAGAGTTTTGACACCAATAATGTTGTACAGTAGAGAATTCCTTTAAAGTCAAACTTTAAATGACGGTAGATTTACTGATTCCCTCGTAATCAAAGCTTAACGGAAAGAGAAATTTTCTCACCTCTCCTGCATAATGCTTCACTCCAAACTTCGCGTTGGCAACACGAGGTTTAATGTAAAATGGATTTTGCTGCAAGAACAAATATCCCAGAATCACGGGGTCAAAGAGAGAGCACAAGCTACTAGAATGTGAATGCCTCAATCAACACCTGCAGACTTAAATACACCGCCTTTACAAGAACTAAATAGGTTTATAACACAGAAACCGCAAATGTGTCAGCCACCAAAGTTTTTCCCGTTTTTCTTTTTTCCTCTGTTTTTTTCGTGCATCATTACTAGTCTTGTAGTGGTATTTAAAATTTTCTTATAAAATTCTAACCTGCGCTATTTTGCTTTTCTTTTTTGGAAGTGGATCACGAAACTCAATAAATAGTGAAATTTCCCAACGTAGAATTTAGTTTACTTTTGTATGTTTTGTTAGGGACAAACAGGAACCTGCATTCCAAAGGTTTTTTTTGATATGTTTAAAAAACATCAATTCGGGATTTCAAAATTGTACTTTCTAATACAATTTTTTATTAAGTTTGCAAAAAATAATCAGTAAAGAAAGCACTAGTCAATCCTATGGAGGCTGCCATGTTGCATTGACGTCTGACGTCACAACGTCAAAACTGTCAAAAGAATCAGCTCTATTGCCTTGTTCGGGCTGTTTTCTTTTTTGCTTGCATTTTTTGTAAAATTATCTAGTAAAATAAAAACGTTTTATTTTCTAAGTAACGTAACAAAAAGCGTACATTTCTACGATAACAAACTGCAATTTGACGTTGTGACGTCATGGATTAGATCGATAGCGCAAAGATGGCGGCTCCCTTAGTGCTTACCTTCCACGTTTTGTGAACTATCTTTAACGATACAGCGATAAAGCGCCCTAAAAATTACTTTTTCTGGAATCCTAAGAAAATGATCTTAAACATATGAGAAAATAATTTTGATGTGCAGATTCCCTTTAACATTTGAAACTTAACTCTTATCGGCAACTTTCAAAGAGCTTTTGAGGCTTTTGGCGCTGAAAATGAGAACTGTTTACTTAGCTTTTCACGTAGAAAAAAGTCACTCGATTTTTAACACTTCGAATTGTTCAATTTTTTTTTATCAACCCTTTCTCTGCCGTGCGAATTTGGACATGCTTTATGAGCCAGTTTTTGAGCCCCATACTGGTGACGACCGTTTGATTCAGCTTGCCCCGAAATGAAGCCAGTTAATATTTAGGTTTGGAAACAAGAACTTTAACGGAGGTTGGCACCTTTGGTTCTATCGAACATAAAGACCCACCTCATGACTGGAATGCAGCTTCATCAACATCGACTCATCCGTTCCTTTGGGAAAACGACTTTCTTCATCAATCAAGGAAAGTACTCCTAGTTTCTGGGTGATTAAGTCAGGATACAGTTTTAGTGAAAAAGAATGCAGGTTTCGGTGATAGAAATGCAATACATACAACAGTTAGTGTATATATACAGTTAATATGTACAGTGTACTCCTTAACTTACTTTCTCAATAAGATCCAGACATTCTCCGTTGTCCACCCAATCAATGTCTGCCCACTCAATTCCTTCCCTGAAACAGTAACAATCATTGGGTTTAAAGACTATAAAAGGCACAAAAAGGCTGCATGGACTAGTAGTTCGACCTGACACTGGCTCGCAACAATTGTGTAGACTGTCTACAGGCCGACCTCCCAAGCTCATATATCAAAGGTATGCACATGCACACCAGTGATATTGAGCTAGCTAAGCTAAATCCTTTCTCTAGCCTAAGTAGCTCATAGGGCCGGCACGTATCTCCGATTTCTGTAGTGTTAACCGGATGAGAGTCTTTGACTCCCCCTTGACAGGGCACTAATTTATCACAGGTTAGCTCCCTGCAAAATTGGTACTCATTTATACAGCTGAGTCATCTGGAGCAGTCAGGTAAAGTGTCTGGTTCAAGGTAACAACACAGTGGTCTAACCGGGGCTTGAACTCACGACCCTAAGATTACGAGTTGAACATGCTAACCACTCGGATACTGCTCTGCTAACAATGAGGCATGACGGGTTGGAAAGAACTAAACCTGTACTGGAACCTCTAATAGAAGGAGTCTGAGTGTTAGCAGCCGTGGCCAGCTGTTTGTTAGCTATGCCATGCAGACGAGATCAAACAAGGCTGAAACAGCTGTCCATGGCTGCTAGCACCCAGGCTCCTACTATAGTTCCTTCCGACCCGTGAGGCCTCAGTACCATTTTACTGGCTGTCTCCATATCATTAGCAGGCACGTACAACATTACTGGATTTCTTGTCTCTAGCCAGATATCAAAAGCATCGTGCTTACATTCCGTTTTACTTTAGAACCATCTGATAACACAAGTTCAACACCTCTACTTAGAATAGTTATCAGTTATTCACCTAAGTAAAGGTGAGTATAGTTGACTATTTAACAAAGCCACAAAGTGTAGATTTGCGAGAACTTTATACTTTCACGCAAACCAATCAAAACGCACGAAAAAATTTATTCGCTTGCGAGGTATATACTAAGAACTATTTAACACAAAGACATACTAGTGAGGGGTAAGTTAACAGTCCTTTAAATCATTGTGGGGGATAATTTGACAGTCTTTTACCATTGTAAATTTCAAACGACTCAGTCAAATGGCCAATGCAAATAGGACAGCATTTACAGCATTTACAACTATTATCAATTAGTCGAGCATTGTAAATTAGAAAATAATCCTGTTATAAAGCGCGCTCTGATTGGTTACAAATGTGTTTTATATAAGAGAATAGAAAATGGTTATGACGTACAGTTTCTTCGCCTAGTTTTCTCTCAACACTTTCCTCGCGTCCTCTTACGTCATAACCATATTACAAATTGTATGTAAACACGCACGTTACTTTTTTTATTCCCTTTATATAAGAATTAAATCCTGCTTCCCATATAGACGTAAATCATCGCAAACAGTTTGCGGAGGGATGTTTGCGTTAATTGGAATATATTTTACCATTTGTTCCAGACAAGATGCGACAATCGCAAACGGTCACAGACCTGCCGCAAAGATAGAAAAACTTCTATCTTTACGGCACGTTTGCGATCGTCGCATCTTGTCTTGAGCAAACTGTTTGCGACGATTTACGTCCATATGGGAAGCAGGCTTAATATACGAAAGTTTCTGTACCTGCTGTATTCGTGCTGTTCAAGGGAAAAGATGTGTTTGTTGAAGTACTGCTGCAGTTTCTCGTTTGCATAATTTATGTTGAACTGCTCAAATCTATTTACCTACAAACAGAAGCAAAGCCAAAGCTTATAATGAAAAATTATTCCTTCACATACCCTAAAAAGAAAAGACTGGTTAAGGATAACTTTTCCTCTGCGATAAAAATCACGAACGCACTTTTTTTAGCCGCAAATGATTTAAATTGTGCATTAGCTTGAATGTGCAAAAATAAAGAAGAAATCCGCAGCGCAGACATGTACTACGTGTGTTGAGGGAAGCAGGCGTATGCCACGTTTATGCATACGCTCAAAAAGATGCATGTTGATTACTGAGACAAGTGTAATCACTGCTGGTAATAGCTAGGTTTTGTCGCAGGCCGGACGTCTAGTTATTTGGAACATAAAGTCCGGTAGTTTACACACGAAGCAACTATTTTCTAAGTGTGGAAATCGTCGATTGTATGTGCTGTGCGATAGCAACTCGGCCTTTGGATCCGATGAATGGACGATCTCTAGGTTGCAGCTCTTTAGAGATAAAGGATTAGTTCATACACTCTTAAATTTAACTGGAGTCCGTTTTGGAATCAGCTAAAAAACTGCAAACTGATAATTAAAATTGCCAAATCAAACAAACATTAACTTTCATTTTGTGATCATTTTTTTTGGCTCCCCAAAAGCACTTATGCCCAGAAATGCATGCAATTGCGAAAACTGAGAAAACTGCAAAATTTTATAAACCCAGCGAAATTTATTTGAATGAGTAAAATCAAGACCCTCTGCGAAAACTGCAAAACTTTACGAGAAACTAAAAATTCAAACAGTCAAGAAACCCTTAAATAAAATGAAAACTCCAAATATTACAAGAACCTAATAATTCAAGCTGTATAGATTTCGCAGAATTTTGCAGTTTTCGCAGTTTTTGCAATTGCATGCATTTCTGGACATATCTCTTCCGGGGGAGCGTGCCCCTGGACCCCACTGAAGTTCGAGTCGTCCACCAGCTGAGCCACTGCATTAATGCACTGCACTGAATTATAAAGAAAGGAAAAATATAAATGCTGATCAATATATACAAATCAGACTTGAAGAATCATCAGAAGAACTCACATCAAAGTTTTCAAAACCAAAAATGTCCAGGACGCCAATTGTTGAGAAGCTTTCATTGCTCTTGATCCTTTTATTAATCTTGCCAATCATCCATTTGAACGAGCAAGCATACAAACTCATAGCCATTGAATCCCTCGAGTCTTGGGCCTGTTAAAAAAAAAATTCTAAATATTATGTTCTAAATATAATTCACGCCAAAAACGACTTTAAATATGCACATTCAACCAGTCTCAACCAGTCAAACGCTGTTCTGCACAAAAAGGCGGGATAATTCGCATCAAAAACGACTTTAAAAACACATTCAACCAATCAAACGTTGTGCTTTGGCACAAAAATGCGGGATAATTCACACAAAAAACGACTTTAAATACATTCAACCAATCAAACGCTGTTCTGCACAAAAAGACGGAGTAATTCGCGCCAAAAACGACTTTAGTTGTACATTCAATCAATCAAACGCTGTTCTGCACAAAAAGGCGGGATAATTCACGCAAACAACGACTACAAATACACATTCAACCAATCAAACGCTGTTCTTTGGCACAAAAATGAGGGATAACTCACGCAAAAAACAACTTTAAATACATTCAATCAATCAAATGCTGTTCTGCACAAAAGGCGGAATAATTCGCGACAAAAACGACTTTAATTACACATTCAACCAATCAAGCGCTGTTCTTTGGCACAAAAATGCGGGATAATTCACGCCAAAAACGACTTTAATTACACATTCAATCAATCAAACGCTGTTTTGCACAAAAAGGCGGGATAATTCGTGCCAAAAACGACTTTAATTACACATTCAACCAATCAAACGCTGTTCTGCACAAAAAGGCGCAATAATTCACGCCAAAAACGACTTTAAATACATATTCAATCAATCAAACGCTGTTCTGCACAAAAAGGCGGGATAATTCGCGCCCAAAAATGACTTTAGTTTCACATTCAACAATCAAACGCTGTTTTGCCGAAAAGGCGGAATAATTAGCGCCAAAAACGACTTTAATTACACATTCAACCAATCAAACGCTGTTTTGCACAAAAAGGCGGGATAATTCGTGCCAAAAACGACTTTAATTACACATTCAACAATCAAACGCTGTTTTGCCGAAAAGGCGGGATGATCAGCGCCAAAAACGACTTTAATTACACATTCAACCAATCAAACGCTGTTTTGCACAAAAAGGCGGGATAATTCGTGCCAAAAACGACTTTAATTACACATTCAACCAGCCAAACGCTGTTTTGCACAAAAAGGCGGGATAATTCGCGCCAAAAACGACTTTAATTACACATTCAACAATCAAACGCTGTTTTGCCGAAAAGGCGGGATGATCAGCGCCAAAAGCAACTTTAATTACACATTCAACCAATCAAACGCTGTTTTGCACAAAAAGGCGGGATAATTCGCGCCAAAAACGACTTTAATTATACATTCAACAATCAAACGCTATTTTGCCGAAAAGGCGGGATAATTAGCGCCAAAAACGACTTTAATTACACATTCAACCAATCAAACGCTGTTTTGCACAAAAAGGCGGGATAATTCGCGCCAAAAACAACTTTAATTACACATTCAACAATCAAACGCTGTTTTGCCGAAAAGGCGGGATAATTAGCGCCAAAAACGACTTTAATTACACATTCAACCAATCAAACGCTGTTTTGCACAAAAAGGCGGGATAATTCGTGCCAAAAACGACTTTAATTACACATTCAACAATCAAACGCTGTTTTGCCGAAAAGGCGGGATGATCAGCGCCAAAAACGACTTTAATTACACACTCACCAATCAAACGCTGTTTTGCAGAAAAGGCAGGATAATCAGCGCCAAAAACGACTTTAATTACACATTCAACAATCAAACGCTGTTTTGCCGAAAAGGCGGGATGATCAGCGCCAAGGCTGGATAATTCGTGCCAAAAACGACTTTAATTACACATTCAACCAATCAAACGCTCTTCTGCACAAAAAGGCGGGATAATTCGCGCCAAAAACGATCTTAAATACACATTCAACCAATCAAACGCTGTTATGCACAAAAAGACGGGATAATTCGCGCCAAAAACGATCATAAATACACATTCAACCAATCAAACGCTGTTCTGCACAAAAAGATGGGATAATTCGCGCCAAAAACGATCTTAAATACACGTTCAACCAATCAAACGCTGTTCTGCACAAAAAGGCGGGATATTTCACGCCAAAACGCTCCACGCACGTACAACAGGGCTTCGCTTCAATTCGAAACATCGCAAACGACCACAGATCTACATCTTAATTTCTAAGACGAGTTAAAAATGCGAACATTTGAGAAAATGACTTTGTAAGAAGTCTAACATAAAAGAGCAAAGTTAGACAACTACGTTCGGATTGTTATCTCAGCCTCTTCATATCTGCTCCAAAACAGAGTCGAAGGGGCTGTCAATGAGGTGATTTACGAAATTCAGAAAACTACATCTATCGATATTCATTCCAACCTTAAAAAAGATAAATCCTTTATTAAAGTTTCGATACCTTCACGCAATGCAACAAATTGGCAAATGGTCTTCAAACACAGAAACCCCAAGTACTTGCTAATATTTACAACATACATGCAAGCCGGGTTCTCGTAAGGGCGTGAAAGTTGTTGTATAAGTTGTCCTGGTTAAATATTTTTAGCAACAGACATTTCGTTTAACTCAGTAATCCCAACCAATAGCAACAAAGACTAGAAAAGATAAGATCTCTTTATTCTTCGTTCTACAAAAGATAAGATCCTCCATTCTCTGTTCCTTGTTGTCATTATCTTGTCATTATCAACTCTCACTGCAGTAATGACATTAAGGAAATAGGTTTTAACTACAGCTATGCAACCGCACCTGCTCAACTGTGAGAGGGGACTGGATCTCCTCCCCCCTGAGGACCATTGATTTTTGCGTTAACGCGTCTCCCAATCCATAAATATCCACATGGAGGAGGTTGGCTATATTCTCCAGCACTAAGAAAACACAAGTAAAAGTTGTCTTTGATGGCGAAGAACCATTGCCATTGTCATTGTTGTTATTGTCATTTTCATTGTCATTGTCATTAATGTTATTGTTATTGTCCTTAATAATGTCATTGTCATTGTTAACGTCATTGTCATTTTAATGTCATCGTCATTGTCAATTCAATGTGATTGTGATTTATAATGCCATCGTCATTGTAATTGTTATAGTTAATGTTAATGTCATTGTCATTGAGATTGTCACTGTTAATGTCACTGTCATTTTAATGTCATCGTCATTGTCATTTCAATGTTATTGTCATTGTTAATACCATTGTCATTGTTAGTGTCATTGTCATTGTTAATGTCATTGTCACTGTTAATGTTTTTGTCATTGTTATTGTTAATGTCATTGTCATTTTCATTGTTAATGTCATTGTCATTGTTAATCTCGCTGTCACAGTCACTGTTAACCTCATTGTCATTGTCATTGTTAATGTCCTTTTCATCATCATTGCTACTGTTTTATTCCATTGGTGTTATTTTACCGTTCGTCATTGTCGTTGTCATTGTTGTTACATGCAATGGAAGTCTTCGGAAGAATATTTCTGTAAGACTAAAAGTAAATCGGAAATTTCTAATATTTACCGTTCTTGTCTGAGACCTGAGCTCCTCCAGCTGCTAGAAAGGTAACATTTCCAAGCTGCAAGATCCCTGAAATCACCTGAAGGATATCCGAGATTTCGTCCTCTGTAAAAGCCATCACCTTCATGGCATCCTGCAAGCCAAGAATCGAGTTGTGAGGCGATGCTTTTATTGACATGGGCAAATTACAATATAACCAATCAACCGCTTGTAACCAAACTCACCAAAACCTCTTGAAAATCCGCCTTGTCATTGATAGATGGATCCTGAGTGCAGCCGCTCTGTCGAAGATAGTGGTAGCTTTCCGGTGGATATAGCGCAAGTTCATCTGGAATCATGACACAACGGAAAATTAACAAAATGATTTTTAATGGTTTAAAAGATGTTCTATTTTTTTCCTCTTGATAACACCAACATCAAGTTCTACCACTATGCGCTATCGACCGTGATCTTAAAAAGCTACGGGGAATACGGTTATAAAAATACAACAAATTTCGTCTTTCTGATGATTTATTAACTCGGGAGCATAGCTCAAGAGCTTTTAAATAATCCAATGGCGATTCTTCATTTTCGTGACGCAATCGAGACTATACCCAAAAAGAAACGTCTGACGAGTGTGGGATAGACGTGTAGGCTATGACAAAAGTGCGTCATATTGAAACTTTTCAAAATTGGCATTTTGTAATAAAATTGACTAATCAGATGTGTATTTGTGATAAACAATCAATATCTAGTTCTATTGCACACAAACATGATTTGATAAATCAACAAAATAATAAATTTACTTTGTAATGTCTGAATGACGTCATACCTATTCCCTCAAAAAGTTATTTCAGTGAATACTTTTTTTTTTGCTTTGGAGTCCCTTACAAGTTTTATCAATAAATGACTCGGAACTTACTTCTCTGGCTTTCCGATGCCCCAGCAAGGAGAGAGTAGAAAATATGGTAATTTCTTTCACCAGGGTTTTGCCTTGTTACACGATTCTGAGAGAAAGAGACAGCAAAATTATAATTAGAACGGATAGGATGTACTCTCTTAACTAACTTCAGAAAGAATCAATACAAAGTGTTTCTTGTCCCAACACGTTCTCCTCATAACTAAATCGTAGTTCGCCTCTGAATAAACCTACTCCACTGGTCAATCACGTGATATGAATTCGGTAAACAAGCATGGCGGCTAACATGATGCCGGAATAAGGTTATTTTGACAAAAATATAGCGTTATTTACTTCGTCTTTCAGGAAATGAAATCTAAAAACATTTCAATTTCAAAACCTTTGGAAAGCATCTTTTCTCAACCGTTTTTTTTTTCTGAGGCAGGGTACCTTTAATTTTTTTACATTTTAAGACTTTCCATCCTTCGGAAAACTATGAAAGGAAAAATCATCTTTCGCCAACAACGCACCATATTGCGTCTTTTCGGTGCATTGTTTACGCAGTTAAGAAACTGTGACGTAAACAGCAGATTAGCTATATAGCATTTTAAAATAATTTTACTTGAGTTTAAGAATAAGTTTAAAAAATACTGTTCAGTGCGTTGGTAAGTAGAACAGCTTTAAGATAAACTACACGCTTTTACTTTTATAAGAACCAGTTAATTAGGTCGTGGCTCATTGTTCTTAATTTTTCGGCGATTTGAGCCTCAAACGGGTATTACGCATGGTATTACGGGTATCACGCATGGTATTACGGGTATTACGCGTGATATTACGGGTATTACGCATGGTATTACGCTTGGTATTACGGGTATTACGCATGGTATTACGGGTATTACGCATGGTATTACGGGTATTATGCATGGTATTACGGGTATTACGCATGGTATTACGCATGGTATTACGGGTATTACGCATGGTATTACGGGTATTACGCATGGTATTACGGGTATTACGCATGGTATTACGAATGGTATTACGGGTATTACGCATGGTATTACGGGTATTACGCATGGTGTTACGCATGGTATTACGGGTATTACGCATGGTATTACGGGTATTACGCATGGTATTACGGATGTTACGCATGTTATTACGGGTATTACACAAGGTGTAACGGGTATTACACATGGTATTACGGGTATTACGGGTATTACACATGCATGGACTAGAAAACGAATTTGATAATTTCATCCCCACGGATTTATCGTAGATTGGTCGAATCATTTTCCCGAGACGATTTCAAGTCAGTGTGTGGTTCCAGAAAATATCAATAACCCCCCATGGAAGGTTATTGGAAATTCCAGGGGGGTAGGGGGATCAGAGGTGCAAATTTCAAAGGGGTGTGGGAGATGAGAAGTGTAATATATTTCCAGAGGGTCCAAGAGCACTTTCTGAGGGAAACCTACAAATATCGCGTTTACAATTTGATAAATCAACAAATCGACAAACTCCAGTATATTTTAGTGTACTCAAATGCTATTTGCACATTTAGTGAACATTTCCGAGCACACATTTCGGGATGATTGTTTTTGAAGAGCATGCATGAACATGTACTTAGAACTCGCTTTCAGGTATTACTTTTGCGTCGTGAAAACGTGTTCTTCTCAAAGGCGGTTAAGTTTCCAGATAACAGTATAAAAACAACTACGATTTCATTTGAAGAAGCCAACTTTAGGTGCTTGTAAAATGATAATCGTTAACGTTTCGTTTCTTTTCATGAGGACAGCCTATCATTTTGCTGTTATTTTTTGCAATTATAAAATATACAATGAAATGCGATTCAATAGAAGTTAGATAGGTAGTCTGCTTAACTTGGCACTTGCATTTATGCTTCAAAAAGAAACACTTTCTGATAAAACATGGTGTAGGGGAATAAAAACAACCTTTTAAAAATTTGGAAATTCCAGGGGGGAGGAGGGACGCTCCAAAATACCCCCTGGAACGGAAATTCCAAGGGGGTGGGGGTTCATTAAAAACCTTCCATGGGGGGTATGGATATTTTCTGGAACTACACATTATAAACTACGAACCATGCATTTCTATGAAGCTCAGCAAAGTTTTATAAAACATTTAGCTATCGAGCCCAACACTCAACTTGTTCTTAATTTTTTTAAAATTTTGGCCAATCTGAGCCTCGTTGTTCTTATAAAGTTATTCTTATAAAAAAAGTGTGTAAAAGTTTGATCGATGAAAACCTCCTCCATCAGAAGCGTAAGGTCGTTGGCATTTCAAGCGTTTGCCCTTCATCCGAGAAGTATGAACGTCGGCACCACAGGTGGCCAACTCAAAGAGTTCGAAATAAGTGACATCATTAATTCGAATAAAATTTCCAACGGTTGCTCTAGATCTGAGCCTAAACCGAGTTTAAAAACCGACCGGAATTGTCTTTTCTTTTGACAGATGCCAACCAGAATACGCGATTGAGACGGTAAAATAAAAGTATTTTGCTTACTTTGTGTAAATTGTGGTACTTGGCATCATTTAGATTGGTTTTGGGACGGGTTTCTATCGTACAATCCTCACGGGGTTTCGTATCATTACTTAAAAATTAATTTTTAAGACAATTCTGGTCGGTTCTAGAGCGACCGTTGGAATTCTAATTTGAATGACGTCACATATTTCGGACTCTTTGAATTGGCCGCCTGTGGTCCGACAGCGGAGATTTTCAACTTTCAACTTTTTAGTTTGATAGTTTTTTTTAGCTCTATATATGAATTCTTTTTATCAACTTTTTTAGTTTTTAGTTTAATATTGATCAACTTTTTTTAAAGCAGCTTTGTAGGTCAAAAAACTCAGTACGCGAGTCAGTTTTAGGCGACCTCATCACATAAAACCAAACAGTATTAAACCATTTAGTCCCAGTTGTATTGGTTAGTTCTCCCGACTAAAGTCGGCACTTCTCATGGAACAAGTTTGGAAGATTTTAATACTTTTCATCGTCAGTAGTTTGTTTGATCAATTCTCATTAACAAAATGTCTTATTTTATATGTGTAATGTGAGGAGAAGTTGGATGTTGATAAATGACTGAGACTGAATGAGTTACGTTACCATTGTTATTTATAGTACTGTCTTGTAACACACGCATAGCGAAAGAAAAGTATTTGAGGTTTAGCATTTTTCAGTTCTTTTTTATGCTATCTTTTATTTCTGCTAAGCAGAAGTAAACTATCCTAGGATTTCCCTGATTTAGAAATTGTTCAAAGTTGTTTGTTGTTTGAGTTAATCTTCGTTTCCTCTAACTAGTTACTTTTTCAAGAAGGACTATTGTCATATTTCAAATTCAAAAATCAAGAAGCAAACGTGTGTAGAAGTTATCATAACGAGTAAGTCAGCAGTTTGTTTGATCAATTCTCATTACCAAAATGCCCTATATTGTATGTGTAATGTAAGTTGAAGTTGGATGTTGATAACTGACTGAGACTGAACGTTACAATTGTTATTTATTGTGTTGTCATGTAACACATGTATAGCATTTATAAGAAAAGCATTTGAGGTTAATTTCACGTCTAATATTTTTCAGTTCTTATTTTTGCTATATTTTGTTTCTGCTCAGCAGAAGTAACTCATTCTTAGCAATTCCCTGATTTAGAAAGTGTTCGAAGTTATTTGCCGATTGAGTTCTTCACTTCCTCTAACTTCTTACCTTTTCAAGAAGGACTGTTGTCATATTACAAATTCAAAAATCAAGGAAGCAAACGAGTGTAGAAGTTATCATAACGAGTAAGTATCTCGTTTAAGTCAAAAGTTTCATAAAGTACAAGCATGGCTAAGTGATTTTACTCCTGAAGAGCTCTAAATTTTGGCTCGGCGTCATATTTCAAACACATGAACTACTTTAGTGTCCTTTTGTTGTGTTTGATTTGCAGCATACAGCTGTCAATAGCAGATCTACGGCCCTGTGGCAGTAGTTCAAATATACTTATCCATTCAGACCCAGTATAGGCAAAATCAAACCCAATTGCTTGAAGAGAAACCAAAAATATACCACCTCTGACTAGACGCCAATACTTAAACAGTTTTGTTCAATTGAACTATTAACAAAGCAAAATCCTTTTTCAAAACACCGATATTGGATAGATATGACAGGTGCGTTAGCCATTATAAAAAGCAAGGCTTATGTAATTTTGGCAGCGCGATTTCCAAAAAAACGATTGTAAACCGTGAAAGAATTACAGTGCTTCTAATATGACTCGTCACTCGATCTGTCATTTCCAACCTCTCTCCCTCCCCCCACCTATCCAGGGCTTCCCTCGCCTAGTTCCCAGTCATTACTTGAGGAATAATTACAATGTTCGAAGAAAAGGATACAGTCTCTTATAGAGCCTCCAGCAATCTTCCCTCTGGAATTGAACTGCAACTGAATGAACTTTCCAAACCTACTCGAATTGTTGTTGTACACTGTCTTGGCATTACCAAAGGCTTCCATTATAGGGCTGAAGAGCAATCGCGATAAAAAAATTATACATTGGCGGTCTTGGAGAGCAACAAGCAACACCGTCAAATTATAAAATAAAGACCAAGGAATCGAATATTGGAGACCTTGTTGTTTAAAAACTACTGGATTTTTGTTTTTTGTTGAATCTTTGTATTGAATAAACAAGTAGTCCCTCAAATTTTGCGATTTAGCAACCTCTTCGCTTCAAAATTGAGCTTCAAAGTCGCCACGCTGGCCACGCCCAACGAGGATGACTGCAAGTTGCTTCAGTAAAGAGTCTTGGCTCAGAATGGCTTGTGACGTCATGTCAGGAATTATTTAATTATTATAATAGTAATAACAAATTTCTTCAGTAATCACAAACTCGAACGACTTCACTTGGGGTAGATAAAATAAAACCATCTTCTTCTCTGCTTGGATAAAATGGATAATGGATAAATGGATAAAACAAAAGCTTCGAGACCTTCCTGAGGCGACGTCACTCGTCACCAATCTTCCCTTAATTCGGTCAACATCAATAGGCGTGACTAGAGTGGGGACTTGATTTTTATAGCAAAAGTGTGATGGAATCGAAAGATTCTTTTAGAATAATTCTCAACGATTTTAAGACTGATACCAAAACCGTTATAAACGCTGTTGGCCATATGGACACTTTAATGGATAATGAAATTAACTGAAAGAAATAAACTTTACACCAATGAAAGGTGTATCACACGTGTAGAGAGCTGCCGTCTTTAAGAAGTTGAAGAACATGTTGTGGTTTGGTGATAGTTTATCTGTAGCAAGTTTATAATAACACGGCTGGTTAATCAGTAATACTTGAACTTAATAAATACAAAGGCCTAGGAAATAGAAAAGGAATTCAGCAATTGGAAAAAGAGGTTAAATTTAAAGGTAAGTTTCTTAAATGTGTACCTGCTCTGAAGAATTGCTTGTTCAACTCTGACCTCGTGGCAATCATCACCAGTTGCAGCGCCACTACTAATCTCTGACAAATATTTCAGGATGAATTTGGTGGATTCTGTTTTACCCGCACCCGACTCTCCACTATTGAACAAGAATGTCAAATAAAAGTTCTTTCAAGTTTCTTACACAAATTTTAGTTTGGCAACGAAAAAAGTTGTATATCATTTCTAAAAAAATGATATATTAACTGTTCCAAACATTTAGTTTAACCATAAAATGTACTTAATGATAGTGTTAATAATGCATTCTATCAAAGTTAAGCCCGGGGGGGACCCTGGGCATATGTGGGGCGTTTGACTTCTATTGCTTTCCCCACCCTCAGAAAATTGACTAAGAATCTGGGTCCCAGGGTGGGGACATTTGCTATTTTTGCAAGTTACAATTGACAATTACATTCAATTTTATCACTTTAGATGCTAGATTTGTTGATAATTTTCCTCAGATTACAGAACGAATCAAAGAATTTAATAAAAAAGCTTGGCAATTTATATATTCAATGATTTGTAAAATATGCACAACAACTACACTGTTAAGGGATATCACTTCCCCAATGTGGGGATATATTTGATTTGACCAAATTTTGTGGCCCAACGGTGGGGATTTTGACCAAAAATTCTTCTGAAATGTCAAATGCCCCACCCCTCATGGGCTTAACATTGATAGATAACAAAATCATACCTGATCAAGACACACTGGCTCTCTCCCTTATGCCACATGGAGTAGTAACACTCATTAGCAATAGCAAATACATGTGGTGGAAGCTCACCAATGTGGTGTTTGCTGTACTTTTCCATAACAGACTTGTCATAAAGACCTTTGATAAAGCTGTATGGATTCACTGAACACAGGATTGTGCCAATGTAGGTCTAAAATAATAAATAAAACACTTTTTACCTCCTTGTGCTAAAAGCTCACCAAAGGGTTAAAACTATTTAAATTAATTAAACCACCATTGGAGTCAAATACATATAAGAGGTAAAAAACATACAAGATAATATTAGAATTACATGTACAGTATCTATAGTTATTATGTTAAAACAGCATTTACTTGCTACAAACCTATTCAATCTATAGCCAGTCAGGGTGACTGCAGGCATTTGTAGTGTGTTTATTGGCACAGCTTTTTCCTAGACTAAAGATACTTATAAGATACTTATCTTTTTCTTTTGGTCTGAAATTTTTTGGAGTCTATGGAAGATGCAAGGGTTGTTTGGGTGCAAAAACAATGTAGAAATTTTTTGGGGTATTACATTTTTTTCGACTGAAAATGAGCAATAGCATAGGTGTAATTTACTGCTGGGTATGCTAAAAAAAGTCTACCTGGTATTTTTTTAGACAAATTTTGAAGTTGGGATTTTTTGGGTGTAATAAATTTACATATGAACCTCTGCTGGAATCCCCCCCTCTCTCTCTCCCTCTCTCCCTCTCTCCCTCTCTCTCCCTCTCTCTCCCTCTCTCTCCCTCTCTCTCTCTCTCTCTCTCTCTCTCTCTCTCTCTCTC
>JAOBRD020436971.1:0-15355 GCA_027575215.2 Hydrozoanthus sils | reverse complement strand
TTTGTAATTTGCATTCACATTCTTGGAAGGCGTGCTATTTGTAATTGATGGTTCATGTAGTGGTTCAAAGGAATTCGCTGAAGCCAATGAATCAATAGAATCGTTTGGGGTACCCGCATTGTGGACATATCCATGTACTGAGAGAGGTATTTGCAAGAATTTTATACGTCGGCGTGTCGTTCTTGCTGCACTTTGCATAATACCAAACATCGTACATATCACATTGAATGCCCTTCTGGTTGCTTTTAACCGGTTTGGAGTAATCACCACAAGAAGGATGCTTGTACTGTGGTCCTGGGTTGATCTCAATACTTCCGCTCAACAACAGTGATGAGAGAAGTAATCTTTTGGATGGATTTCTTAGTGCCGACTGGTGGAGCATGGCCGAACGATCGATATGACGGCGGGAACGATTGCATCCAAAGGATGGGATGGGGGGAGGGGGGAGGGGGAAGAGGAGGTTCAAACCTGCTTGGATGGGTCTTTTGAAGCCAGAGATAGATTCAGTCCAAATTCAAAGCTTATCTTGGAATTCATTTGGATTTGGAAAGGTTAAAACCAAATGACAGCTAAATAAAAGCAGAGTAACAGCGTAGCAATGAAGTAGTTGATGCCATACTTAATTTATGCAAGTTGTTAACAAAACATCGTAAACATCGTTCCTGGAACGATACATTTAAGCTAGACAGGAATTTACAGAACTTTTCATGTCACAAGAGTTTTTTTTATGCCAGCCTAACAATGAATAAGCAACCTTTACATGTCTAAATCTATGCAAACGACGCAAAGCCTGCTTTTTCATCAAGTCAAACACGGAAACTATACCAACCTCGGCAATACGCGGGAAGCTTTTGACCATTTAAGCAGTAATTCACCTCCTCCAGTTTACTGCGTACTCAATGTGACTTGTATAATTTGTGGTGAACTTTAGATCGGACAAACTGGTTAAAGACGAGAAGATCGTTTCACTCTTCAAAACAAGAAGCCCTTCATTTTAATCTACAAGGACCTCTTTTTTTAAAAACATGCAAATTTGCGGCATTGTATATAATACCTGCATGGCTTCAAGAACTGAAACTGGTTTTCAAGCATGCAATATTGACACCTGATGGAATATTTAATAATTAACCGAAGTTTTCTCTTGTCTGATATAATTAAAACATGTTTCTATTCTAACCAATCATTTCTACTTGCGTGTACTACAGTTTCTTTATAAATCCCGCATTTTAGAGTTTTAACAGTTTGCCGTAACGACGGGCTACCGCTTGAAACGTCAACTCTATAAAATCTTCCTACGGCGATGATTTGAAAAACCAACTTTTCAGTTGATCGAATATTAGCTATTTTATCAATCCTAGTATGCTAAAACAAAACTTTACACGCATTCTTTTATTTCAAGAAAATTAAGAATCTGACTGAGCTTATTGATGCTAAGACGAACTGTTCCTTAACCCCATCTGTCCCAGTCAGCTAGAAATATCTAAGTTCTCATTTATTAATAACTTTTTATACAAACAAGTCGTTTGGTACTGAAAAAATGAGAATCGATCCAATTCTTTTGCTCCAAGGCGAACTCGCACTTTCATTTTCTTAGGATTTCGCGATAATGGAACCAAGTTTAAGAAAATGTTAGCTATGATTAATTTTATCATTTTACAAATTTAAGCAAAATTCGAAGAAAAGAAGTTAACTGGCTATTATCTTATTATTTATCTTGAAGACAAGGCCTCTCTGGTCTGTCGGGTAACTCCAACCTCCTGCCAGCTTCGTTGACCAGCTCTTTACCCGTTTCTTTAGCAGTTCGCTTTGCGATAGCTCTGTTGTGGAAAATAAATCAGGAGTTGATAAAATTTCCATTTCAGCACGTTTTATTGGTGGGAAGTATTAGATCTACCAATTACCGACTATTCTGTTAACGTAAATCTAAAGCACGAATTATACTACATTATTAATACAAATCAGCTTACACAACCAAAAAACCAAAAATAAAACAAAAATACTCACTTTACTCCAAGATTATCGATGTTCCAATACGTCTGCCAAAGCAAAAACGAACAGATTCGTGAATCTTCTCTCAAATCTTTAAATTAAGCAGTTGTACATGCATTTATACCTCTTCTTGCATCAGCAATCTGTATATCAGCAATCAATACCCCAAATTGTACCTACAGCTATATAATCGTACCTGTACTAGTATCTGAAGCTGTATCAGTTACTGTAACCGTACCTATAGGTACCAGTATATGGATCTGGTTTAGTATGTTACTGTACCTACAGCTTTAGTAGTGCCTGCATCGATCAGTACTCGTGCCTTAACCTTTATTACTATTACTGCCTGTTACTGTAATTGAGCTTGAAATAATTTAATGCCTATAGTTTGAGCCGGTACACTTTTGACTAAAGGTTTCCAGATAAGGGTCACCCACCTGCAAAGCATATCCTGCGGCACCCATCGCATCGTTTGTCGCTCCAGCCACTTGGGAGCCATATCTACCAATAGTGGTTGTAATAAAATTAATAAAAGAAACGTATAAAATAATAGAATAATAATGGTAGTAGTAATAATAATAATAATAATAATAATAACAATTACCACAATAGTAATAATAACAATAACGGTCTATAAACGCATTTGGCAGATGCAATAACAATTCGTTTATATCAGTGCTGTGGCTTCAGTAAAAAAAAATGTAATTTTGGTGTACTTGCCAGTAAAACATTGCCATCCTGGTCAAATGAACTCCTGAGCGCTTTTTATTCCAGAATTCTATTTTTTTCTACTTTTGTTCTAAAACACTATTATTACAATTGAGTAAAGAGGCAGTTAAAATTCAAAATCGTCCAGTAACAATTATAATGGAGATGACTCTTGTAAATTATTAAAGGCACACCGAGCGCTTCCTGGAGCATGTGCACAGAGCTTTGAAAAAATTAGTTAACAAAATAAAAAATTCCAATATGGCGTCGCAAAATTGTATTGTGCTGCTTTAGTTCAATGAGTTTATTTGCATATTCATAAATGGAGTGCAACGAAGTGGGCGGTCAAAATCGTGAGAATCGTCTTCCACTGCTCTATTTTCCAGCATAGATGCCGTATCTTCCATAATGGAACTGTACTCCTCGCTTCCCGCCATATTGCTAGCAAGCATCTTATGCGGCAGCGTTTGAACGAAAATTGATCAGCGGTTATTTATATTACGTGGTACGCGTACAGTGTGCCTTTAAGTTTTACCTGAAAACTTTGATCAGAGATTCACTCATTTACATCATTCTGATGAAGGCCTCCACCAGAGATGTTGAAACGTCAAATATTGATTTAACAATCTTAACCATGTATGATCCGTAGAGTTTTTTTTTATCTTATCTATCTACTGTGAGTCGTTTACCTCAATAGTGTTAACTGCACCTACGACGATGGTGATCCGTTGTTTTACGTTACTTACTTGTGGTCGACGGTCTGTACGGTGCAGTGTTGAAGGTTTTTGTACAGCAGCTTCCAGGATTGTTCAAGCCCAATAAACACGGTAGCAAACCCTACATAGTACACATAGCAACAAGCCACGCTGTTAAAAACTTTAAAGTCAATTTAAGGAAGTTTTGACACAGATTTCCGATGCAATCATTTTTAGTTGGTTAATTTTACAATGTACTTGTTTTTACCAAACGAAATCTACAGAGCAATTTTTAAAAACATTCTAATACTGAAAGACTTATGTGCAAAATTTTTTATAAAAACTGGAATTTCAAGAATGACGGACGAGCGTCATTGTAAGAGCTTTCAGAAAGTTAAAAGGTTCCAACCAAATTTAGAAATTCTCAACCACTCTCAAAGACCGTTTGAGCCTGTATACTCCAACCAGAGCAACACGCGAACTCTTTAACATGTACCTAAATGTAATTGTATCTCCATCCAAAATATTTTTTTCTGCCCGGATATGTATCTGTTTTCTATATTAACAAATAAAAGTTATTTATTCAGCTGTACACATACAAAGACAATTCTTTCAAACTCGTTTTAAACATAAAAGTACGTCTAACCTCTCACTCCACTCACTGCCACCTTAACCACATCCTCCATTGTCGATTTCCCTTCGTCATGATCAATTTTCTTCTTCACTGAGCTGGGTAACATTTTGCCGCTCTGGTCAGCAATCACCGGAGCCATTTTCCTGCCCAGCTCAACAGCTAGAGCCGAAACAGCTGACACAAGAGCTCCACTTACTTGGCATGCCATTCCTAAAAGATCAATTTTGAGATCCTAAAAGCGGGCTACCTCGTATTTATTTGAAACTAGTAAAAAAGGTCAAAATAAAGGTCACCCAACATTACGCTTTGGATTCTACAAAATATGTAGGAACTGGAATGAGTCCATGATGTGAAAAGAATTGAGGAACGGGGAGTTCAAACTACCAAAAGCAATGTTTCATGGAGAAATGTTCCGACGGTAACTGTAACCAAATCCTTCAAATTCAGAAAAAGTTTACATTTATTGGATGTTCGCTCTTGTATCTTTCACTTAGAATGGAAGATGCCACAACCTTGCATTTGGAATCCCTTTGGAATCCTCTGTCTGAAATGAAAAACCTTATGGCCGCTAACTCTCATGACTTGGACTCACCTCCCTACATCTTCTGTTCCAATATGAAAAATCTGACTTCATTCTCTTTGATTTATCTCCCTACAACTCTGTTTTAGAGTGAATGTTTCCACAGAATGTGTGCTGCACCGCTCACCTGTTACGTCCTTGACATGTCGAATATTTTCCTGTACCTTTGGGTCTACCTCCTTTGGTACTTCGTTTGGTCTGAGATTCTTTCGCAGCTTTTCAGATCCCTGCAGGTAAACAAAACCAGATGCAGTCCTTATAGGATAGACCCACCTCCCCTGTCAAGTATCTATTGGGCAACACAAAGATTTATCACAAAGCTCGTACTCGGAAACTACCATATGACGAACACGCTCTTATGTATATATCACTATCATGGTCTGTTAGAAAGGTTTTTGAAAAAGAAGAAAAGTGTTGTTTGTTTCATTAAAACAATTCCCTTGGTTGCCAAATATTAAGGTTTTTTAAATATGCAAATTGACAAAGTTGTGACGTCAAAGTCGGGAATCCAATGGAACAAATTACGAAACATCAGCTATTTCTATAATACGTGTTTGTGTTCGCCTTATAGTGCAAAGCTTCACGAAAGTTGATATGGTATTTCAAGAAATTATTGTTTGTAATTTGTCCCATTGGATTCCCGACTTTCACGTCACAACTTTGGTAATTTGCATATTTGAAAAACCTTAATATTTCGGCAACCGAGTTATTTTAAAGAAATAAATGACATTTTTCTTCTTTTTTAAAAACCTTTCTAACGGACCAAGGTTCCATGATAGTTATATGTACACTTTAAATTTGAAAAACATCTCTCATACGGACAACGAAGGGACAGAGGGAAGTGTTCGTGAAAAGAGATGTCCTTGTTAGAGAGGTCACTATGATGAGGTCCCATTGAAGACACCACTGACAGATTAGGGTGCTTAAAAAACTAAAATAAAGCCCAAAACTCAGTATTCAAATAGTTTACAGGTGCAGCGAACAGTAACTATATTTTAACAATGACTTACGAGCTGTACAACAGCAAATTATTGAAATCCAGAATGTCCGTAATAAAGAGGTTAAGTCTGTATGATCTGAATATGCTCCGAAGGGCCGAGATTTTGTGTCCGTGGTCCGTATTAGATAGGGTTCGTATCACAGAGATTATTCGAAGAGAAATGTACGAGAAATTTGTTTGTACAGCTTAGGAAACTGTCCGAATTAGAGGGGTGTCCGTACCAAAAAATTCAACAGTACAACTGGCTAGTAAGCAACACCAGCGTTTCTTACTAATAAGAATTTGAAAACAGACAACTCTTCTGGGCACTTTAAACCCCTCTTTGTGCTTAGCTCAGCTGTTAACTTTTTCAAGAGGAATGGCAGCAATTTTGAACGGGATGGATTGGCAATTTTTGGACTCGTTTTGGCCTGGCCTCGTTATTGTTTTGCTGTAGGTGTGTTTTGCTTTCATTTACCTTATGCATATAGTGAGTCCCTACTTCAGCACCTTTGTACAATCCCCAGGCAATCAACTCAGCTCCGATAGAAATACCCTGACAGAACAAGTTTCATATTTAATAAAGAAGTAACTACATGAAAAGTAATGTTTGCCTAAATCAAGAAAAGTTACTTGTAAAGCTAGTACGTTTATGGAAAAACGACCAAGGATGGGTCGGCGTCAAGGATGTCTACCTCATGGTAGCATTGTTTTGGACTTGGATACAATGTTGGATAACTTATGACACTACCAGATACTTTAGTCTGCACGATTTATAAAGAGTTATACAGGGATTGGTACCATGACGAGAGCTTTAGAATTGTATACAGTATTACACAACTTCTTTACTGTGGGTCGGTGGCGCAGTGGCCGAGTGGTTAGTGTGCTCGACTCGTAATCCTAGGGTCGCGAGTTCGAGCCCCGGTCAAACCACTGTGTTGTGTTCTTGTGCAAGACACTTTACCTGACTTTGTTCCAGTCGACTCAACTGTGTTTAAATGAATACTAGTTCTGCTGGGGGCTAACCTGCGATGGATTGGTGTCCTTCCCAGGTGGAGTCAAAGATTTTCATCCGCTTAACACTACAGAGAACTACTTAGGCTTGAGAAAGGATTCAACTTTAATTGTGGAGGTTTCTTAGCTATGATAGAAAAATGCGTTCGATTGTTCTTACCCTCGTAACCTTTCCTGACCATCCTTCCTAGGAAGACAAAAAGAAACACTAATTGCGCTTAAAAACATCACTTCAAGTTTGAGTTCTCATTATTCATCATTATAACATGCAGAAGTAGCACAGAGTGTTAGTGTACAAAAGTAGCATTAACGATACGATTCTCACTGATTTCAGCGTGGGCATGGACTTTTTCTACTGATTCAAAGAGCTTTCACAATACAAAAACTTTTAAACCTTCGAAAGAACAGTGACAGATGGAGAGAGCAGCTTTATACACATGATCTGGTACTAGCTCTTGGATCCGATTAAACTCCTGCAGTTTTAAAAGTAGTTTATTAACGTAACCTTTACATACTGATCTTATGATAAAGCTTCCATTTATACTAACTTGAAAAGCTCAAGGCAAAACATTGACATTAACATTTAAAATAAAGGTCACCATCCTATTTTGGCCGAGATTCTAAAGGATCAAGCATATACATCACTTTATGAAAATTATTAATTCTAGAATAACTTGTTTTGTTGAAATTGCAACCACTTCGTACATCTTCATTTAAAAGATGAACAAACTAAGGACCCGGTTCTTCAATAGGTAAGAAATTTTTGGTTTTATGCGAATTCGACTTCCTGGCCAAAGATCTCTAATCTAACTACACACCTCTCTGGTCTCATCTTCTTCTTGTTCCTGTTCTTTTCGTCTAATTGCAACAGTCTTTGACAATGCTGGATCTGTTACACTGGTTCTTTCAGCATAAGCAACTGATCCGTCCCCAACAGGTGAACTTGAAGTCTCCCTTCTGTCTGCCTCATTTACAGTTGCTACACTAATGTCTTGCGGTGGCGGTGTGTAATGATGGAAGTCTGTGTAACATTTTAGGATTCTCTCAAATCTGCTCTTGTCCTGATCAGTTATGGTAGGATTCAAGATAAGACCAACTGAAGCGAACGCTTTTGGCTCTGCTGGCCTGGTAGGTGCTTCTTTAGTTTGATCAATGGTGATGTCTGGGAACATGTAGGTGTGTGGTTCTGTGTTGAGCACTGGGGACCTTCCTGGAATCATGGGAAATGTCCATGCTGCACACTGAAGGAAAGCAGGGGGGCACTGGGAATCTAAGAAAGAAAGTCATGTGGTTATGTATATATATGTGGAAACGATAAGTTCTGTTGAGGTTCGTTTGTTAATAAGTTGAGATTATAATTTTTATTCATTTTGTTTGCAATCCGCTTCGAATCTTTTTCTGAACAGTATTTTACAGTACTACTGAAGCGACCCATATATTTAACTTCCGCTTTGAAACTTGTAACCAGTTTTGTAATTTTAAAATTTCTTGTTGAATTTACGAAGATGAAATGCCTATTTTAGCGCCAAAGCTGCGAAAACGTTTTAAGCTCATTACATATACATGATGTCACATGATTTTAAAGGCTTGAGATCAATCTAAAATATAATTTCCTGGTCAAATTCAAGTGATCATGGCAAAGTTTGCATGGCTGGTGTCCCAGTATTTGAGCAAAAAACTCTTTAGTTCACTGTAAATGCTAGTATAGGGCAATTTGAAGTCCATTCAAACCATGTGACGTAATAAATTGCAGTCGTATGTTTTGAATTTTATGAATGCACTGAATGAACTACTTTTAAAGGCCTATTTCATAAACGTAAAATGGTCAGGCAAGCAGTTTTATCCATTTACAGTCAAAATGAAGTGTTGAAAAAGCCCTTAGAGCTATAAAAGTACTTATGACAAAAGGGCTTCAGTAGCAGTTTAAGATTGTGAGTTCTACTCTTAAGTATTAGACAATCTTTCTGCATATTAATTTTTTCATAGTCAGCTCTTACTCTCAGAATTTAAGACAGTCCTGTGTTAAGAATAATTTTAGTTAAGAATTTACGTAGCACTTATTCAGGATTGATTAAAAACATGTACTTTGCTGGCTGAAATAAAGTACAGTAGTTTTCAAAAACTGACTATTAATCATTACAAAGCCTTATTAATCATTCATATTTGTAAAATTTAAATATGTATAAACTTAAAAATACATAAAAAGTGACTAGGTTCAAACAGCAAGAGTAAAAAAAGAAATTAATACTGTGTGTCTACTAATTTTGTACAACAAAACCATCCCCATATTAAACTTGTTATATCTGTATATAGCCACACATTTCAACTGTTTGAGTTCAACCACATATTTACAATAATTCAAACATTTCTCACTTGATTCCCAGTTAGTAAATTGGTAGGCATACAGAGTTTGTGGTTTGGACAGCGTGGTAACACTTCCTTGTTCACTCACAAAGAACATCTTCACCCCTAGAAGTGTTTAAATAAGTTGCAAATAAGCCTGTGGTCGAAATACAATGTAAGAAATTAATGAACAACCTTTGCAAGCAATTGACTATGGATTTTATAACTAATAAAGGAGCAGGCTTAAAAGTTTAGGAGACCAAATCATCCACAGAGCCAAATTTAATTATGATTCGAATATCATGAAGAAATCAAAGCCAGTCTATGGCTCAAAAGGCTGCCACAATTTTGGCTCTTGACTATAAATAATTATCTTGAGTCATATGTCTGAAACCCAACAACTGAGTTTACTGAAGAGAGGCCTTCTATTTGGACACTGAACTTATTGTACATAAACACACCAAAATTCAAAATTAGTGGATTCCTATGAGCCCTAACATAAAGCCAGTACAAGCCCTATAAAATCATCTAGTTTAATTGGCACTCTAGTAATCATACATGTGACATTTATTCCCACTGGGATTTCTCATTTATAGACTTGCTCACTCATCTGAATATTCACTTGATGCCTTCCAGCCAGATTACAGCAACTCCATTCTAGCTTTCACATCAGTTCTCCGTTTTTTTTTTATCAGAGTACAGGTCATCAAAACTTGAAATACTAGATTTTATAACCATTTTTTTCCTTTTCATAACCTAATAATGTAATTTCTGGTGATTGAGTGATCATAGAGAACGAATTAGGCAAAAATTGATATTATTTTCTGTGCCATGTAGCTGACAGCACTGCAGAGGCAGGTTTGAGTTGGTGGAAGTATATTGTGGATGTAGAAGATTGAGTATAATACAGATATAAGATGAAAAGAAACACATTGTTAGTCACTCTAGGCTTGAAGAGAAATTTGTTATCAGTAATAGTGAGGTAAAATAGAAATAGTACTTTGATAAGATTTACAAATTTTGTTGTTGAAAATAGGAACATGATCAGCGATGCAAGATAGAATTATTATTAAATCTTGTTTAGGTTTGCAGCATCCTCGATCTAGACCCTGGAGGAATGTGGCTGCACTGCTTGGTTCAGGGAACATGTTTCCAGTTTTTGCTACAGGGTTTTTATGGTTTTTCATATCTGGCAGTGGTCACAAGCTTGTGAATTTGTACTAGAAAGCTATCAGTTGAAGTACTGTTTTAGAAGTTTTCTATACACATGTACAGGACCCCCCTGAAAATCACCCTTAGTGAGTGGAGTTTTCCTGTTAAAATATTATTGTTCATTTTATTTATTTAAAGTGTTCATGTTAGTCAGTCATGGCCTGCTCTAATTATATAACCTGAGTATCAGTTTTGCTGTGTTGTGTAGTGGAGCAGAAATTAAATAATGTAAACTTAAGCATTGAAAATTTGATTGACAGCAACAATTGTCATGGTTTTTATTAGTAGTTCCTTTTCATTACTCAACAAATGTAATTCCATGTCTTCATAACTTGATTGACTGTATAGTGATTGTAATTACATAACTTGTTACTTTATTTTGTTACCAAGCAAGTATAACTGTACATGTAAGCTTTTAATGATTGTAATCATTAGTAAAATGATGATCAAGTACTTAAATAAACATTGCTGGATGGCACTCCGCCAAACTATGTGCGTTACCTAATGTGTGAAATATTTTTTATTTGGCTAAGCAAAGCGAAAGAGAATAGAAAAACTTTTTATAGCTACAGTACCATTTTCTATAGCCATGAGTTCCTGAACATCTTTCCATGAACTTCTAGGAGAGCAACTAACTGCAATTTCATGATTCAATCCATTAGCTGCAATACACTCTTGGGATGAAGAGGCTCTTAGTGTGTTCTGTGGTGATAAAATCTCAATTCTTTCTTGTACCTCTTTCTTGGCACTAAATATCAAAAAGGAGTCAAGTATTTTACCAAGATTCATTTGAGAGAGATTTAATCAACCAATCCAAAAAGATGGCGGCTGTATCTTTAACCACAATGCATTGTGAACCTTACACTGCTAAAAAAACTCAGGGAAGGTAACAGGTGTGAAACACTTGCTTGTACTATCGACACTGAATATGACAAATCTGAGGTTTACAGTTTCTCTCTTTGCAATTTATTAAGTTTTAGGCATGGGTAAATGTACAGGTCCCCATCTTTTGTGTAATAATGAATTACTTTTGGGCAATCGTGTCCAGATTTGTTAGTATTTCTAACATATAGACCGTTGACAACTTTAAGTTTTTTTTACAGACATGTTTCAGAAGTGTCTCCTTCCTTCAGCAGTGATTTAATTTACAATGGTTATGGTTAATGGTAGTGTAAACATAGTTTATTAAAGCAATGACAAAGGCAGGAATCGCTGCTGAAATAAGTTGTCATCTATGGATTACTACAATACTTTTAATTGATATTAATTTGAATTGTATGGTATTGATAAGATAACAAGCAAGTAAAACAACTCAATCACACACTTCGATCAGCAGTGTTAGTGTTACAGAATTATTGTTACTTTTATTAAAACCCCTATAAAGCTTGTTTTTTTTTTAATTTCCAGATGAAAAGTAGAACCCTTATAATTTAAGTAATTTTTGAAAATAAAACATTTTCTCGCTTTTCCTGTAACATTTTTTAGGCTTGAAGCGTGCAATGCTGGCACAGCAGGAGGCATATGATGCAGCATGAGGCACAAGGCAGAGACAATCTTTTTTAGCTCAAAACATTGGATTTTAGCTACATTGTTATAACTTTAATTAATGAATTATTCCCTTAAAATCGTTTTAAATAAAAATTTTCTTTTCTTTTTTAATAGAAATGAAATTTAAACAAAATTGACACAACTCATTGCTGCTACTTCACAGGTTACGAGTTCCCAGCCTGCTCGGTCAAATTTTAAATTCCAATCTTTTTTTGATCAAAAATCATACTTAGAAGTGGAAATTTTCTTTGGTTATTCAAACTTTGGGTTCTTAGAAGACAACAGTTTTAATCTAAAGAGTAAAAATTAAAGCTTTATAGGGACTTTAAAGTAAATATAATAAACACTACAAAAAACATACATTTTCATCTTCTCCTGCATTTCTCTGGCCTTCACTTTATCTGCTTCTGTACCATTTATCTTGATACTCAAACCTGTGATCAGGTTCCTAAGACCTTTTCAAGAGACAAAAACAGAGTTGACTTAATCATTTCAGATAAACTGAATTCTTTATAAAAACATGTACACTAAACAAACTATATGCAAGAAAGGATTATTTGTAATTCAGGAATTACCTTTTTGGTAAAGCTGCAAGGCCTGACGCTTTTCCCCTTGTTCATCACACTTTAATGCATCATTTATACATCTGAGAAACAAAACAAAGTCTTTAGTCTGTTATTTTGGTGAACAATAATAAGCTATAATCCTTTCTCAAGCCTACCAGTAAGTGGCTCAAAGGGCCGGCGCTTATCTCCGGTTTTTGTAGTTTTAAGCAGTGAGAGTCTTTGACTCCCCCTGGACAGGACACTTAAATCCAGCCCCCAGCAGAACTGGTACTCATTTTTACAGCTGAGTTGACTGGAACAAAGTCAGGTAAAGTGTCTTGTTCAAGGACACAAGGCAGTTATCTGATTGGGGCTTAAACTCGCGATGCCTAGAATTACGAGTAGAACAAGCTAACTGCTTGGCCACTGTGCCACCTAACAATAACAATAATAATAGTAACAATAATATTGATAATAAGTGTTAACACATATAGTTAATGCTGAAAACATCACAAAAATATATAGTTGCTGTTTCAGATACTGAACAAAGACATACTAATTGCTTCAGTCAGAGATTACCTCTTCAATTTAACATCAGTTGCTTAGAAATTTAATAGGTCAGATTATACAAAGTTTTCGTAATTAAGCACTAATCCCAAACCCATTAAAAAAAAAGTACGAAATGTATTACTCCTTGCGATGATTAAAACCGAGCTATGACATTATAAACTGCAAGTAACCTTCTGGACTTCCTGCCCTTGTTAAAATTGATTCCAAGAGTTACACTTCTACACAACAAACCCAGCTACTTCAGGTAAAATGAATGGGAAGTTGTATATGTTTGACGTATCAAGATGGGTATTTGAGCAAGGCAAACTGAAATAAAATGTCCTAGCTGCCAAATTGTTTGTTATCCACGACTGTTTAAGTCGGACCAGTCGAACTTTTTAAATTGCTTTTTACCAGGCAAGTCCTGTATATTCTATCAGACGTGTTGAAAGCGAAGTTGTAACAATGTTAGATATCAAGAAATTACGCCAACAGAGTCACACAATAACAACAACGACATGGACTAGAAATATAAACATTTACAAACAGACTATAGCGTGTCTAACTTCAAGAACAGTAACGATCTAGATACTAACCTGAAAGACTCTTTGTAATACGATTTTATCTTACTTAGCTCCTCCTTATCCATCTTACATCAGTGAGTTAAAGGATAATGAAAAATATAACAATTTTCAGCTGGAATGATACAAATATTCTTACGTCTTGGTCCGAAAATAGCAACATCGTACGACGATCGCCATATCTGCTTCCTTCTAAAGAAACTTGGTCTCAGACCTCTAGACAAAAAGATCCAACCGGGCAGAATTAGACTGGTGACTAACTCAACGCTAATCGGACTCGAAATGACGAAAAATACGATAGTCTAGTTCTTAAGATATTTTATAAAACTAGTTTACCTAAAAGGTAATTAAATGCTGCCTTCAACCAGAGATGATAAACCTATAAAAGGTGATAAAAATAAATAAGTATTCGGCCTCTTCTTATACTAATATTCAAATGTTTATGAAATATCAATACCAATTATTCCCTTTCATTTTCTTTAGGTTTAATTTAGAACAAATTTAATCACAGGTAGCCCAAGCTCAAGTTGTGCAACTTAATCAAATTACTGTAACTTATTATAGAATACATGTAACTTTAATAAATCTCTATTTCTTACCTTGAATGCTAATAAAATGTTTCAAAACTCGCATGGTGTCTTTTTGATGTAATTTCTAACCATCTGGCTGAGTTTCAGCGAGTTTCTCTCGGTTTGAGATAGCTTTCCCCCAATCTACGGTAGATATTTATTAAAGTTACATATATTCGATCTATAGTAAGTTACAGTAATTTGGTTAAGTTCCACAACTTGAGCTTGGGCTATCTGTGATTTAATTCTCTCGCTTAAAGTCAGAACATTAAGAAAACATAAAGTGCATGCTGAAATACTATATCGAAACCAAAAATTATTGTTCGAAGACAAAGTATTCCGCAAACGCACTGGATGCTCTGTCTCAAAATCAATTTATGAACTAATTTTCAAAACTTTTTTAATTTTTGGTTCGAAAGTAAATGAACCAGTTAATTCATATTTATGGTCACAATCCATCTCACTATTTGTTATGGCAAAGTTGCTGCAGTTTAACATGCGTCAGGAAACTTTGGCTAGAAGTGAAAAGCCCATATAATTTTAGACTCCTATTTGTTTGATGCGAATTTCAGTACTTCCCCGATGTGACTGCTCAATCGGGAATTCTGTTTAAAGCCAATTAAAATGAAAGGTAAATGTTATGTTCAGGAACCAGACAACCCAGTGTATTTTACTTAAGTACATTTTATATTCATTTATCCAGTGACAATTAAATTATTGAATCGCGCTTATGCTACACTTATTGCCAATATATAATAACGATAATACCTTTGAAAACTGACACAATTTTATTAACATTGTAGGCACAGTGATAGGACTGAACTTAATTTAGATAATAGAAAAAAAAAAGCAAAATAAATGAACAGAGCATTACACACCTTATTCCTGGGAACGTTCCGAACGGAGGTCGCAGCACGGTCGCAAAGATACTACTACACTATCTCGCTTAATATATAAAGCGAGATTCGAATTAATGACACAACACGAATGAAATATAAAACCGTCGGCTAAGCGAAAATCATGTGACGACTCATTGAGTAGCGTTCTTTGAGAATTTTCAAGGAACAATTGTGGCAAAATCTATTTGTTGGTCGTGGATATCGTTTGATGGCGTTACTTTTGATCACGTCGCCATAACGCAGTGCACAGTTGCGAATGATTAGTTGTCGAAGGGCAATTCTGCGGAAAATCGTGCATGTAAGTACATATTCAGATTTTTATAAATGCTTCGGAGTCGGCAGATCTCAAAGTAAATTCGTTCAGTTGCTTGGTCAACCCTATCCAGTAACGGTTAGTAGCTATTATTTTAAATAAGTAGCTAGCTATAGCATTTGTCACGAATAGTAAGAACAATTCGGACGTAATTCGGTGAAAATAATGGTTACTAGTATTTATAATTGCTGCCGCTG